>OMNW01019043.1:0-10941 GCA_900303245.1 Selene dorsalis | reverse complement strand
GGGGGGGGGGGGGGTTATTTTTGGCACTGCCTGGAGAAATATAGCAGCCATAACAGCAGTTTCCCATGCTTAGTCAACACATATTAAATACCCCTACATAAAGATGACATTCTTGCTTTTGGGTTGGTAATACTGAGCCAACTGAGGCCACTATTCTCACCCCAAACATACCCAGGCACATGCTCGCACAGAAACAAACACACACACACACAAAAAATTCATAAATACAGGCCCAGCTTATACAAACAAACAATCCCCTTCTTCATCACACAAATACATAAAAGTCACAAAAGTACAGACACACAAAAATACACACATGTGCCGAGTCAAAGGCATCTGTTCAACCTCTCACCCACCCGAAAGCCATCTTCCTCCTAATTTAACCGCTTTGTTTAGACTGCCCTGTGTGCGAGATGACATGCCAAGGTGTCCACCCCTCTTGTCTGTTCTGTGTTTGCCCAGATGCCCTGAGCACCTTCACAAGACATCTCTACTACTACCACCCCCACCCAGCTCCAACCCCGGCCCTTTCCCCTTCAATCCTCTTTTTTGTTTCTTTCGTCCAAGAACAACTCTGCTCTCCCTGGTCATTTTAAACATTTCCACTTGCTTTACAGTTCTTCTTGCAGATGCCCTGTAGGCGCACTGTAAATACCTCCCTTGATGTGCCCGCTCAGCCTCCCCCTTGGCAAGGCAAATTAAGTAGGTGTGAGGGAAAGCCTGGGCTGACAGAGAGGACTCTGTCAGAGGATAAACCACCGACGCGACAACAGAGCAGGATCAATATTGAAACACCTGCCGCCTCAATGACAGATATACATGAGTGACAGATGAGGAGGGAGGTACAGAGAGGTGCAAAGAAAGGGTAGGCTGACCAAAATGGTCTAATAACAAAGCCAACATAACTCCTTTTACAAATCGCTCAGAGCATCAAAAAATATATAACTGATGAATACTGATTGAACTTAATTATGGTAACATTTTACCTTTGAAGGCCATCTCATTCATATATTAGTATTTTAAAATTTTGAGAGCCAGCTGTTGTGACCAATTCTGATGAGTTTGTCAACGGGCAACTTATCAGTCTGTAGGAGAAGGTCCACCCGAGGCCCGTGTCACTCCTGCAACACAGAGAGTTTGCGTGTGTCTTGCTGTAAACAAAGCCGACCGCCTGAATGCTATTGGGGCTGACGGGGGCTAACGTTGGACAGCATCTGTGCTCCAGTGTGTTGACTACCTGGCAACCCTCTGCATGTTTATTAGTTTTGTCCAACCCAAACAAACATCACCTGGAGTTAGGAGTGAGACTAACACATACAGTAAGCAGACCAAGCCAATGGCAATCCACTTCAATATATATGTACGTATCTGTAATCTGACGGAGGGGAAAATTGTCAAAGATTATGTTGGTGCGATACACCTCAAGTTAAGCCTTCCTTATTCCCTGGACTGTCTGTGTGGTCCACACACAGCACTGACACTGTAAAAAACACACTGCATACTGTACTTTCATTCAGGATGTTTAAATCTTAGCCACACTGCTGAAGCCATTTGAAGCTCTGCTTATGAAGTGTTTGTCAAACAATTAAGAAAAAAAAAAGTCCATGAATTTAGACCAACCTCTAAGTTCTCAAAAGCAAAGACACAAAGAGTGATTGTGTCATTTAATTCAGCTTGTTGGATTAAAGGCATTATAAAACAATTGATATCTGATGAGCTGCTGAACAAAACTTTAAGAACTGCTTCCTTTGCTTTTCTAGTCCAGTTCAGCTGTGAGAAGTGGCGACCTACGACCTCTGGGTTTTAATGAAACAACATGTGCACCTGTTACCAACTCAATCCTGCTTGATCAAGTAGAATCATGCACTTTGCTCATTTACCATACAAATGTGACCAATAAATTGGAGCATTAAATATGCTGTGAATGAAAATTCATTTTTGCTGTGAAATATTTGTCGCTAGGTTAAAAAATAATGTGGGTCAACACATTCAAGACTCAGAGAGGAACTGGCCCTCAGCCAGGTGATGCCAAATTGAGTGAAAAAGAAAAGTGCCTCATTACTGCTCGGAAGTGAATTTATAACTATTGTCTAGAAGCCAGGCTTGTGAACATAAGCAAATGACACCATGCAAACAGTTTGGATAAAAATGAGCGAGGTTTTGATTAAACTTCCATGTTTTGTAAATATGCCACACATGTGGTTATTGTTAAATTCCAACAATGGTGCAAAGAAATTCAGTGAGTGGACAACTGGCAGGACTGTTCTTTCAACCCCTAACAATGACACATATGGAGGAACCCACCCACATCGAACAACAAATCAACCCAGCCAATAGCCAGCAGCGTCGAAGCTCTGAGTTGCAGCAGGAAAGTCCTTCTGCCTGTTGATGGCTATCTTATAAATTTGTCTTTAGAATCACACTCTGTGTTCAGAGCCAAGACCAGAGCCGCACATGCTGCTTCTGATTCCATGACGCAATGGAGCATGGAAGAGCTACAGTTGTTGCGTGAGGGATACCATCTGTGTGTGCGTGTCATGTGTGTGAAGCACTACATGTACAGTTACAATGTGCCTTTATTTTGGAGTGTGCGTGCGTTGTCAACTTGTCCGTGTAAGTGATAGTGGAGCAGCAGCGACGCACACCAGATACAGCATGAAAGAGAGAGACTGGCTTTGAAAGTTAAACTAATACTCTCTGTCTCAGTACAGCAGTGTATGGATACTGTCATCCAACAGTGTCTACAAAGGGAAACCCGCACTGCACTGGACTGCTTTATTCATTCATACTGCAGGTGCAGGTTAAAGTGGGTTGTGCTTCTATTCTTGAGGTTTTCTGATCAATGTGAAGTGCTTAGTTTTCACAAATGTGCCTAACCACAAAAAAGTGGCAAAAAAGTAAAGATTCTTGACACGCAAAGCCATCCTTCTAAATATCAAGCGCACCACAGGTACAGTAAGTGGAAGCAGAGAAGCTGACCCCAGTTGCCTGTCAGGGGAGCGTGCGTGGAGCTGGGGTGATGAAGAACAGGGCACAATCGCAGTCACCACGTGGGTAGGGTGGACAACATCACCTCCACGCACTCCAAAGTAGGACTGACACGGCACTTTGATCTTGAGAAACACATGTGCGCACATAGATGCAAATGCATATGAACAAGTGGAGGAAACACCAGTTTCCCCACTTGTGAGAGTCCGAGAAAACCAATGACGTCAGCCTACAAACGCTCACGGACAGCATGACAGCGTGTCCAGATTCGAGGATGTGTACACATGGACAGCAGTGAACTGGTCTGTGAAATCGCCTCTGTTCATTTGTAAACCTCGTGTGGACAAACAGCTCCTACAGGTGCTCTGCTACATGAAAAACAATATAGTACAACATACTAAAACACACTGCAATAATCATAAAGTTCATCACATCAATCCCAGTTCACAGTCAATACGTAACAGTGCTGTTAAAGGCAATGGAGGAAAATCCAAATTCAAGTTGTCACGACAGTGATTTAGGACCACACAGCTTACAGTCAATGTGTAATAAAGAATGATGCAATTCCACAATAATTCAGGCATTTAAGAGTTTTCAATTACACATTTAAATGGTGATTTAGATCAATTTTATGCAATGGTTTTAATGGAAGTTGAAAAAAAAAACACACAGATCCAGTATAAACTACTGTATTTTGAAATTATCTTAATGGGGTTATGGATATTTGGCAGACTAGATATTAAACTCTATACTGTAGTTTCCAATAGGAGCCATTGCATTGGCCATTGGATCTATTGCTCTTTGAACAAAACTTATGAGATCCCTATGGGTCTTTTAAAAAATACAACACAATACAATACAGTACAATACATACACACTTTCATGTGCATGGGCGACTATCCCTGCACTTATGTGATCATAACAGGAACTTGTATTTAATTTGATTGATGATTCCAGAGCTGGGATTTGCAAAACCAAGAGTTACACAGTAAAGATTTAACTTGTACTTTGTAATTTGAACTTTGTACCAAGACAGATGTCCCATTATTACCTCCGCCAAGGTTATCTTTTCACCTATATTTGTATATTTGTGGACAGACAGGACAGTGCCCAAGGGAAAAATAAAGTTTAGGGCAGATTCAGGCCACTTACTAAGAATTTGAATTCTGGTGCATGCAGTTATTTTGCCAATGGTCTTGGTGGAGGTCTGCACTTTATGAGCACACTTCTGGTGAATGATGATTTATAGATGCTGCCTTGAGAGATTTGGCTCTTCACACCAGTCGTTCTTTAGACATGACCGAATCCACCATTATCGCTGGCCGTGACAGTGGTGTTTCACAAAACAAACCACTTCCAGGTGCACAAACAAACACGCCGACAACCCTCCGCCACCCACCCATCACCACCACCGCCACCCTGTCATGCAGTGCAGTGGGAGTCGTCTTTGTTGTTGCACAACATATGTTTGTGTGTGTACACTTTTGTGTGTGTATGTAGGGATAGCTGGACATCCACGGAGGCCACTGTGAGATGCAGGCGACTGTTTAAACAAGCAACCAGCCAGCAGCACAATACAACCAAACAGCTGACAACAAAGGCTGCTTAACCAGACCCCTGTACTGTGTGCAATCGTATCAATAGGAAGCTGATTGACTGACTGGCCCCTCATACATTTCACACACAGGAAGCAGGAAGAAAAGCTCATATGAATACACGCGAGACAGTGTTACCTGTCCAGACCACAAAGTGTATTTCTCTGCGCATAAACACACATGATAGTATGAATGATGCTGCATTATGTCTGTTTGGTGGTGAAAGTGTTTGTTTACAGGTTCAGGTTTCGCTTCCCTGTTCGGATGCTGTGTGTGAAACAGCCCTTGTTCCATAAACAAGATCACTATCTTTACCATGGTGACATCTGGGGCAGTGTGAGACGCCTTTTTTTTTTCTTTTTAATTCATTACTTTGATTTACACGCCATTGTCCAGAGATGACATCAACACATTACACTTATAATCAAGTGAATTACTGTGTCCAATATGGTCAAGAATTCTTGTCAACCATGTATGACAAATGTAAGTAGTATAGTTTAGTAGTGTAGTATAATAAGTACATTCAGGTTCTGTTATTAATCATTCTGAGTTTTGAAGCAGGACAGAATTGCTAATAAATGAACCTGTCAGCATGAATGACACATGATGGAAGATTTTACACTCATTACTAAGTTGAAATGAAAATTCTTGGTATGTGGGCGCACTACTGCCACCTGTCACTTCAACTGAATAAAGCCTTCTTCAAATGAAATCTTCAAAAAAAAGCTATACACTACCAGTAAAATACATCATTGCACCCCTGCCCATTCATTTGCCATCAGTATTTTAATTTACATAATTGAATTTCCCGGTATAGCTGAAATTAAAGCATAGTTTCTGAATGAATTCATTCCTTCAGTAGATCAAACGCAATCATGATGTTCTTTTTACCCTGGGGATATGCTATAAAACACTGAATTAGACGATTGCGTGTAGGTGTCGTGAGGCTTTTTAATAATAATTAAAAAAACTGTATAAAATGTGTCTCTCCTATCCAGGATGTGAAACACTTTCACTTTGACTGAATGAGTGGCACTGTCACAGAGTCACAGCTTTGAAAAGCATCACTACATTGCTATTTGTTGCATCTCTTTATTGCCCACCATACATTAACAGATTAAGACTGAACCAACAAACACTCCATTGTTACCTCCCATTCCCATCACCTCAGCCTCGACACTACTCATAACTATTATTTAATAGCCCCCTCTTCTGGTAAAAATGGAGCAATGTAACAAAGTTAAACGAGCTCTGAGAGCTTTGACATCAGTAGGAACTAATCTAAGGAACTGAAACTCCTTTTTGTGCGTCCCTTTTGTTTTTCTGGATATCAAGGTTAAGCAAATTAGGCCGGTGACAGGTCAAAACTGTGCTGTCAGTTTTGGCAGCACAGTTTTGGAGACAACTCTTTGATGCACATGGAAACACAATAGTCATATTACAGTCCTTTGTTTTTTTTCAGATTGAGAGGCTCTGAAGTATAAATGAATGTGGTGAACGAATAAAAAGGAGAGTAAACACCTGCCTACAAAGTAAGAAATCTGCTGAGAGACTTTTGGCCACTTTTTAACTCTTTGATAAACAGCCGCCATAAAACAGTCTGCAATAGAAGTTTTATTTCTCTTGCGCAAGTTCTATCTTTTAACCCACAAAGCTGAAAGCATATCTGTTTAATGTTTAATGGCAAGAAACACTAGATGTCCATCCATCATCCTTATATCAAATACTAGAGTCACCCAGTACTGCCTTCATTTGTCTAGGAAACATTAAACAGTACCAGCTGCAGGGTCTGTGTTTGATCACTCAGCAATTTCCGCAACAGTTCCTTAACCTTTGGAAAGTACCACGAACAAAGCAAGGACCTTTGTGTCCCCTGGAATTTGTCATACCGAAACTAAGGTTAGTCCCTAGTTGCACCAGTCAAACATAGCTTAAGTGTCCCAGTTCCTCAAATGGTTCTGCTTGTGGTGCAAATGTCCTATATGAAATATACCACAAGATAAAACTGTGTGTCTCACCTCCTCTATCATGGTGTCCAAAGCCTCAGACAGTTCAGCTTTAGTAGCATCACTTGCCACCATGTTCCTCAGTCGTAGGCAGTATTCTCTCAGCTGTAACACACAGCGAGACAAAAACAACAGTCAACGTTGCTTACTGGAATGTGAACTTGATTGAATTAGTTTAAACAGGAGGGGATGTATTAAAGGCACCTTATGATTGAGGATGTCATTCATTCTACGTGAGGCCTCTGAACTGTGTGACTCTGGAAAGCATTTCTTTGGAATGACGCCATACTTTTCTGAAGAGACAGGACATAAGAAAACAACGTATTACCACAATCAGATAACACTGATGATCTGTCAGTTGCTATGGTGTATAATGATGAGTACTGACCAATGAGGTTGACCAACATGTCCCACTGTCCTCCATCATTGGTTGGATTGGAGAGCAGGAACTGGACTAGGCGTCCGTCCACTGGCTCCTTCCTCTGTGCTGTCTCCACGCAGGCCTGGAGGAAGTAGTAGCAACGCTCAACCTGCGGAAAAGAGAACAAAAGAAAAAACAAGACATGTGATGTGTTAATACAGGGAGAAAAACAAATGAAAAGAGTTCCCATCAGATAATGCAACCTCTTGCATTATTGTGTGTGATGCAGACTTGAGTTAGACTTGAGTCACAAAAATAAGGGATTAAGACTTGATGATAACAAACACAGTCATCAATTATTGGGCCAAATGAATTGACAAGGTTTGAAATATGCAACTTTGTGTACGAAATCGCTATAAACACAGCTTGGAAAGAACAATTTAATTCATTTGAATGATTAGTGCTTAGCATAGATAAGACAGACTTACACCCCTACACCTCTGATGTGGTGTAGAGTGGTAAGATGGCGGGGAAAGGGGGAGTGGGTAGTTTGACATTTACTGCTTCCTTGTTCAGAACTACGATTACTGTTACTGTTAGTGCCCTTGCATGGTGCAACTACAATCCATCTAAATGTTGGAGAAAAAGACACAAGGCCAAAGAGGGATAAAGAATCAGTGAGGTGTCATGGTGACGTCAGCCCAGGAAGAGCACTGACCACAACACACAAAAGAGGGTTTTAGCTGGACAATGAATGCATAGTAGTAGAACGCTGCATAACAACACTGTACTAGTGCACATGCACGGACACATACACATACACATGGTGTCCTGAATGCAAACAACAAAAACATCCATTTACTAGAATGTTACAATTCTCATCACTTCATATAGACAAAAGTAAATTAAGGAATTTAAAATTTGTGGAAAATAAAAACACAAATAAGCAACAAAAAAAGCACACATAAATTTACAATAGAGGGATATATCGCACATTTTTTAAACCCACAAGGAGTTAGAACAGATGTGCTTCTAAACCGTACCTTGTCCCAGAAAAAGAGATAGGACTGACTGAACTCAAACTCCTCTATGTTAAATTTCTTCATGAAGGGAAGTCGCATGACGTTGAGGCACGAGAAGATCCAACATCTCCCTAGGGGACAGAGAGAAGACAAAGACACTGAAATGAGAAACACGGTGGTTACAGAGGACTTCGTATGTGTCGATACAAGCGCTTGTAGTCCTGCTTGATATGTTTTTATTAGCACTCCTAAACCTGAGGGGCAGGTGTCACTTGTTCATTAGATCTCCTTACTGAACAATAGTGTTGCACCTGACGCACAAATTAAATTAGCTGGTTTAGTCATTTCTGTGTTATCTGTCTGATCTGTGTGTGTAACTGCCAAATTGCACTGCATTGTCCTCCAAGGTTTACAGCAGGTTAGAGTGATACAGGGGTTGGACAGACTTATCTGAGGAAAGTGTCATATCTCTGTACGTTTATTTCATACCATGCTGCAATGAGTGGAAACCAGTGGCTGTCAGTGGAGGAAGTTAAACGTATCTGTAAGTTTCAGACCAATAGTTTGTTTTAAAATGTGCTTGGGGTGGTTTGTCTTCAAGATGCAGACATTTGGTTTATTTTTGAGGCAAGAATAACGTTTGTAGCCTACACTACATCCACCAACACATAATGAGTGGTTCCAGCTGCACCACTCACCACGGCTGGGAGGCAGTGCAGTCGGGTTAGCAAAACCAAGTTTTGGCCAGGAAACAGGAAAAACAGATATTATACTATAAACAGTACTGCAGTGAGAACTTTGAATATTGGGTAGTTGTAGTGGTGACAAAATGATTACTGATCATTCACATAACGTCATGCAATTTTGAATACAAAATTTACTGTTATAAAAAACGATGATAACGAGCAAACAGTTACATGCTGTTGGTACAATCTTAAAATAAAATGCTTTACACTGTCACTTACAGTCGTGAGCTAAGTGGCATTCAATTGTGCTCTTGAATGTTGCTGTGAGTTTTGATGTACAAATTCATAACCACATCTGCTACATCATGAATGTGCTTGTAAGACATGTCCTACCTGAGTTTTTCTGGTTGGTGATGGGCTTGCCCTCTGTGGGGATAGAGTGCTGGAAGATATGCACAGTATCCTGGACAGTCTGCCGGTGCAGACAAACCTCCAATGGGTCAATGCACGTCGACACATTCTGGGCCAACAGGTAGCGTGGCTCGGCCCTCAGCCGCTTAATGAAGGTGGCTACCTTCTCCTGACTAAGACCTGGAGGAACAGGATGGGAGATGTAGAAAGGGAGGGGTTGAATACAGAAAGAAATACGAGAAGAGGAGGAGAACCTAGACATAGGAAGACTATCGCAGCTGGACAAAACAACTGATGACCATTGAAGGAGAAATTTCTGACCATGTAAATTACGATAACCCATCTGTGCACTTAAGGCACACACTCTTCCCACTTAAGATCTGATTTATGAGCAGCCATGCACTCAGATGTCACAATAATGCCTGGAAAACATCAGATCAATAGTCATAAAATAACTGCACATCCTTTATTGAATACTTCAACTCTCTGGCACATCCTTTTTCCAGCATCCACACGGAAATGGATGGTGGAAAAAAAAGGATGCTGGACACACAGTAATGATTAGAGCTCCAATAAAGTCTCAAGGACGAACTTGGAAAACAGTGGCAGCAAACAAGGAAGCAATCAAGAACGCTTCTCTAGTGGTACTATAAGTGGCACAGAGGAGCTCAAGGCTAGTATCACTCATCTGGCTCCATCTGTGAGAGGAACACGCTGGAAAGCTTGTCTAGTCCCACTGGACAGGGGAAGAAGGGGAGCACACACACACACAGAATCAAACTGGCACTGGAGTGTGGTTTGTAATTCCATCAAATAATAGTGCAAAGCAATTAAACATTGAGGGGGACATTGCCTAGTCATGCATGCTGCCTAGAGTTCGACCCCTCTCTCTCAGCTGCATTCTGTTATTTTCCATTGACACGAAGCTGAAATACACTGACCGCTACAGATTAGGCCTGTGTCAAACTTCATTAACTGTCATGCTCTTATTATCCAGGAGGGGAAAAAAAAAAAGCAGAAGCAAGCAAGCCTGGGGCAGAGAATATTTTGAGAGCAGGCCTGCATGGGGTCCTGTGTCAGCGTTGAATGTTTTGACACTGATGAGTATGGATGGACGATGAGGAGGACGTAGTAAGATATGAATGTTCAGTCTCTATCAGAGAACTAGGCTATTGCCAAAAACAGTCAGCAGGTAACACAAGCGCAGTATAAGGACGGCGTGCGACGAAGAAGAACAGATACTACAAAAGAAGATGAGCTTTTACGTAGGGGGTCTGGCATGTTATTCAACAAGTGAGGGCATGAATGGTGTGGACAGACATCACAGTGGTTTTCAATGGAGTGGGGCCAAGCACAGGCAGCCAGGGTGACTTGCAAATTTGCACATCACTGGTTATACAACTGGTTTTATTTTAGCTAAACACTTTATTATACTCATCACTGCCCCATGTGCAAAAGGCTGAACTACATTTGGCATGAAGTCTAATAGCAGTAGGCGCTCAGCAGACAATCACAGCAGCTGAAAAAAAATGAGTTCAAAGAGTCATGACGCCATCAGTCCTTGTTTTAATCCACACTTTTTTTTAAAAAAAAGTGGAAATTACATTAAATGGGCACAATTCGTTAACATGGGTTTCAAAAATAACTATCTGACAACAGCCAAAACCTTTGCCCGCCAGATGAAATTAAGTGTTATGAAACCTAAGGTTAACTGCACTGACACTGAAATAAAATCACTCTCAACTGACTTGGCTAAAGATTGACTTAGATTATATGTGTCGTTGTGACAACTATTGAAGGAGTGGGGGGGGGGACAAACAAGCACACAAAACTGCTTTCTTTTTGGAAAATAACTGTACTTCCTAAAGCACC
>OMNW01019042.1:67452-77890 GCA_900303245.1 Selene dorsalis | reverse complement strand
GGGACCGGGATCGTGACCCGAACCGGGACCGGGATAGGGACCGGGACCGGGACCGGAACCCGAACCGGGACCGGGATCGGGACCGGAACCGGAACCGGAACCCGAACCGGGACCGGGACCGGGATCGGGATCGGGACCGGAACCCGAACCGGGACCGGGACCGGAACCGGGACCCGAACTGGGACTGGTATCGGAATCGGGACCGGGATCGGGATCAGGAACTGATATGTTCTGACGCTTCCGACGACATCTGCTGTATTTGACTTTACATGGCTTTGAACTCTAACGATTGAACGCTAATTTCCTTTCAAACACTTGAAAAGTGACATAAGTCAAAAAGTCTAGCTATACACTAATCCAAGATGGCGCCCATGAAAAAGTCCTCACTTCACTAGTCGTGTGTTTTCATGCTGATTGTTTCACTTTGTTTCTTAAAGAATCTGAGGTGGGACATTGAATCAGGGTCATCTAGTGGGGAAGGTTACAAATACTTCTCTCCGAGTGTAGCAGAAAGGGTGATCCTCACTCCATCTGCACACTTACCTGGAGCTCACTATGATGCCCATACAGGAATGTGTGTGTGTGTTCATGTGTGTTCATGTGTGTTCGTGTTCCTAGGGGGCTGCAGCATACCCCGAGAACGAGGACCAGCAGCAGAGACTGCGGGAGGCTGCAGAGGGTCTGCGTGTGGCCACCAACGCTGCTGCTCAGAACGCCATTAAGAAGAAACTGATCAACAGACTGGAGGTCAGTGATGCTGGCAAACACACATTTACACAATTTGCCCCAAGTGTAACTGCTTCTACAACTAGAGCCAAAAATCAAAAGCACGAGAAGTATTCACAAGAAGACATAACACTAACATCAAGACCAAATTTAAGAGTCCCTTTTTTTTTCAACACCATGTTTGAAACCTTATACCATATCTATATCATCTATAATGTACAAATAGAGACATTACTGGGCAAGATCAGCCAGGATTAGATGTTGATTTTAGCAGCATGTCTGTCAACATGAAACATCACTGCCACTTCAAAATGGTATATCCATTGGCAGGGTTTATGGAGGCATATAGTTTTAATAGCAGGATTTTTTTTAGTAGTAATTCATTATATTTGTATAAATGAGGTGGAAGACTTGAAGTGTGAATCAGAGAAGTTAATGCTGTTTTTACACTCAAGCATTAAAATATTCTTGTTTAATAATGTATTCAAGCGGCCCACAGAAATGTGTAGCTTACTGACTGTTGTGTGGTTAGTTTTTTTTTTTATAAGTCAAAGAAAAACAAATCTGTGAGGAAAAATAAGACTGTAAAGAATTGTTCTTTTTTCCATTTTTCTGTCTGTTTATAACTATGAGTGTCAATAGGCTGTGTATTTACATGCGTAGTATTCCCATCACACATGCAAAACCTCAATGAAATTCTGTCTGCTCCCTCTCCAGTTCAACTTTTCTCACTATTGTTACACTTGTATTCATTTGTTTTGCAATCACTAAAAAAAACAAAAAAAAAACTGTAAATTTCTAACCTGCTCACCTCAAACTGAATCTTTTGACGTCTAAACTCAAAAGCAGAGCTGTGAGACACAGAGAAAGACACTGTTTAATCATATTTTACATTTTGTTGTCTGTGTTTTTTTTTGTGTCTGTTCCTCAGAATGCAGCTAAGCAAGCTGCGGCTGCAGCCACACAGACCATCGCTGCTGCTCAGAATGCTGCTGCGTCCAACAAGAACACTGCTGCTCACCAGCAGCTGGTGCAGAGCTGTAAGGTGAGGATCAATGCTGACTGACAGCAGACTGCCATTTACTGTTTGATGTCCTTTTTTTGGTCTTGTTTGTTCTATTTTTTCTCCTTTAATGAATCATTGAAGATGTTTACGCCGCATTATTTTCTTTCATGCCCTCACTGAGCACTTTTTCATTTGTTTTTCAATGTCACTTGTGTACCCCAGCGAGATGTCTGATGATTCATGAAACAGTATAGAGAAATTTTATTCTGACGCCTCTAGTTAATCTCTCTCTATACACTGTGGTTGTGTTTTTGTGTGTGTGTAGGCAGTGGCTGAGCACATCCCACAGCTCGTCCAGGGAGTACGCGGCAGTCAGGCCAAACCAGAGGACCTCAGTGCACAACTAGCCCTTATCATTGCCAGTCAGAACTTCCTACAGGTGCAGCACCTACCCGCTCTCACTGTGGCTCCACCATTTCTTCACTTTAGCTGCAGAAAGGGTTGTAAAAACTTTATGTGCTCATAGTCAAACCGAGTAACGTCAATTCTACATTGGAAACTAGGCTGAACAAAGTATAAATAGTATTTCTGTCATGTGGGGAGCCATTAAAAATAGGCCTGTAACCTCTTTTCAGTGGAAGCAGGCAGTTAAAGAACCACTGGTGGGGTGGTATTTTGTGTTTAATGCCTCAGTGGTCCTTTTAGTGTTCCACAAATACAATATTGGTGAAATATCTACCACATAATTTGACCTTTGTTCCTTTTTGTTGCCCATAGTAACATTTCTTCAATGCTTTAAGGGAAAATATATTTTTATTAAAAAAAAATATTCTTTTGTAAAAAATATATTTGGAACTAATTTCCTTATTTCTTTGTGGTCCCCTCAGCCTGGTAGTAAGATGGTGACCTCAGCTAAGTCATCTGTTCCCACGGTGACGGATCAGGCTGCAGCCATGCAACTAGGTCAATGTGCCAAGAACCTGGCTACCTGCCTGGCTGAGCTGAGGACGTCTGCACAGAAGGTAGAGCGCAGAGACAAAGGGAAACTTATGCACGCGCACACACACACACACAAACAAGTATGCACAAAATCACTGCATTCAAATATGCAAACTACATACAAATGAACCCAACATGTTTAAATAATTCCTGGGAGGCACAGCGTGTCTTGAGATCATGTATAATGAGCATAATGATTGAAATCACAGTACGGGCCAAATTAGAGCCAACTGTATATTACAAAGTGTGACAGAGTGCTGTTGAGAAGAGTTGTTGTTTCACTTGTTGCAGTTCACATTAAATGCAGTGAAGTGTAAACTGCTGTGTTACAGGGTTTTAAATTGCACACAAGGTGCCTGAATTAAGTCATATCAACTCACTTGTGGCAATAATTTGATGCATTTTCTTCAACTACAGGATTTACAGCAAATGTATGTTTTTCATGACAGCAGTAGTTTGAGTCTCATGTTGGGGATCGCAGCTTCCAGGTGCAAAGCATAAGCCAGAAAGTGTTAGTATGTGAAATGTGAGCTGCAGTAACACCTACTTTGTTTTCCAGGCTCATGAAGCTTGCGGTCCCATGGAGATCGACTCTGCACTCACTGCCATTCAGACCCTGAGAAGTGAGCTGCAGGACGCCAAGCAGGCTGCTGTTAATACCCAACTGAAACCACTACCTGGGGAATCGGTAAGAGACAGTTTGGACACATTAAGTTGATTTTCTGTACTTGTATAGACATGATGTGGTATATTTGCCCCCCCTTTCTCTCTGCTTCAGTTGGAGAAGTGTGCTCAAGATCTGGGGAGCACCTCCAAATCAGTAGGATCTTCCATGGCTCAGCTGCTAACCTGTGCTGCACAAGGAAATGAACACTACACAGGTTGGTGCTGTACTGACATTAGTAAAAATTGTTCTCCCACAGTATTGTTGTCCCTTCTATCTGTTTGTCTAAAAACTTAAGTAAGACCATACTATGTTGCCATTGTCAATTAGAATTTGACTTTCACACTGTAACTCCTTCTGACTTTTACACTGTACTTCCTTATTCTTTTATGTGCAGTCTCTGCTTTTTGGAGTCCAGCTTTCAGTCAGTAGCATCTTGTTTTGCTTTGCAGTACACACTGTGCACAAAGCCTCTTTCTTTTTTCACATGACTGAATTATTTGATGTGATTGAACAATCAAATTCAATTATCTAATATGTGGCATCAAAAGTCTGTTAATATTTATTAACTTAAATGGACTGCTTTGTAAGAGCAAAATAAGGCAAATGACTCTGTCTTCATGACTTTGGTTAGATACAGCACATTGCTCAGAGGAAAATGCTCCTACTGACTGCAACATGTTTAACTTCCCTTCAATAATCTTGTTAACGGCAACATAGTATGGTTTCATTCTGCTGATTTTTTCACCTATGTGCCCTGTGTGCAGGAATAGCAGCCAGGGAAACGGCTCAGGCCCTGAAAACTCTGGCCCAGGCGGCCCGTGGCGTCGCTGCTTCCACCACAGACCCCAAGGCTGCAGCTGCCATGTTGGACTCAGCCCGTGATGTTATGGAGGGCTCAGCGCTTCTCATTCATGAGGCCAAGCAGGCACTTATTTCCCCTGGAGATGCCGAGAGCCAACAGAGGCTGGCACAGGTGAGATGGTCCAGAATCCCTCTGGGGAATAGAGTCCTTTTTTGCTCGTCTGCTCTTTTTAACACTCTTGGGTGACTCTCAACACTGCAGGCTGGAACACTCAGTCTAAACCTCATCCTCCTGTCAGACTTTAGCGCCTATACCAACAAGCTAACACCATAAATGTCACCACAGAGACAACTCTGCAGAGTTTTGAAGGTTGTCAAAACCAAAATATATTTGCAACTTGTGAGTCGGAGACTTTTGTTTGCAAGTGTTGAGTCACTTTTAATTGAAGTGTGAATCCTCTGTTTTACATAAAAGAAGTGACTGTGATGGAGATGGAGACGGTCGATAGTCTTACACACTGCAGCACTTCTTTCTGTACTTGCTATATTTTGCAGAATGTTTCCACATGGATAAAGTCCGATCTGGATGAATTTCTACATCTGCTGAGTACAACATGAAAGTGAACACCTGTCAAACATAGCAAGGGACTCCTATAATAAACCAGGTGGCATATTAAGAGGCCAGCTACCTTATTTATTCATGGGTTGTCCTCATTTTTCTCTCCCAAATTTAATTATTTTGGTAGTAATGTAGAAAAATGAATACGGGAATCACAAAAACACGAATGAAGCTGCTTTTCCGTCCTGAAAGAAAACCCCCAAACATGATGCTTTGAAATCATTTAAATTTGGTTTGGGATACAAAATTGAGTTAAGAGCTTACTGGTTCTTGATTGCATCTCTGTGAACTGCCTCAATAAGGTTATTTCCATGTTGTCATAGGCTTCTGCACTACCAAACGGAACAACAATATAAAATATTGGTTGATATTAGGAAAAGAAAAGGGAACAAATGGTGACATCAGCTCTGTTAGGCACAAGTGTGTTTTATAAATCAGATTTCTAGTTGAGTCTGGTTGCCTTTAAATCTTGCTTGCAGCCGGATTCCTCTAAACCAGAGCCTACTGTGCTGTGTTACAGGTGGCCAAGGCTGTGTCTCATTCCCTGAATAACTGCGTCAACTGTCTGCCTGGCCAGAAGGATGTGGACATGGCTTTGAAAAGCATCGGGGAGGCCAGCAAGAAGCTGCTCATTGAGACTGTGAGTATGGTTGTTGGGTGTTCATATAGGTCCAAAACGACACTTGATATTAGTTGACGTATGAACATCCTGTCACCTTCCATGCTGAATATCTTCTTTGTGTCCTCTGTTCAGATCCCTCTAGCCTCCAAGTCGTTTCAGGAGGCCCAGAGTGAGCTGAACCAAACGGCAGCAGACCTGAACCAGTCAGCAGGCGAGGTGGTCCACGCCTCCAGAGGCTCCAGCAGCCAGCTGGCAGTGGCTTCTGGGAAGTTCAGTCAAGACTTCGATGAGTTCCTGGATGCTGGGATCGAAATGGCTGGGCACACTCAGGTTTGTCTTGCTGTATATCATTTTCACACCACAATGATTCTTCCATTATGACCTAATGTAATGATTGTACGTCATTCCAGAAAAAAGATGACCAGGTGCAGGTGATCGGGAACCTGAAGAACATCTCCATGGCTTCTAGCAAACTGCTGCTGGCTGCTAAGAGTCTGTCTGTGGACCCTGCAGCGGCGAACGCAAAGAACCTGCTAGCTGCTGCTGCAAGGTACCACACCCTGCCAATGCTTTTCTTAATTCTTTATGTGTTTATCCACAGTATATACAGAGTTTATCAGGAACACCCACACACATCTTCAGGGACTTGGAGTAACATATATCTTCTTTCATTCTATTTGTTTCAGAGCAGTGACTGACAGCATTAACCAGTTGATCACGCTGTGTACACAGCAGGCTCCTGGACAAAAGGAATGTGACAACGCTCTCAGAGAGTTGGAGGTGAATAAAACTTTATCACTTTATTGTGGAACATCCAGCAATCATGTCAACAAATGACTGGTTTAATACCCCCCATTTTATCATCATTACATTTAATTAGGGTGTATTGACCACAGGCCATCTGTATAATGTCCAAACAAGGAATAATGATTGTTTCACCAATTCTCTCTGGTGCTATCCACTGAGGAGTCTGTGAAAGTAAATAACCTGAGGAGTACTCTCAAATAATCTTTAACACTTATCTGCACACTTGTCCCTCAGGCTGTCAGAGGAATGCTGGACAACCCTAATGAGCCCATCAGTGACCTCTCCTATTTTGACTGCATTGAGAGTGTGATGGAGAACTCCAAGGTAGGCCTTCACATCAAACAGCCAAGTTATTAAAACACTGGACGCTCAGCACTCACACACACACAGAGCTTAGCATCTAAAGCAATTCTCTCTTTCTTCTCCTCCGCTGGTACTCTGTCCAGGTCCTCGGAGAGTCCATGGCAGGTATTTCACAAAACTGCAAGACCGGAGATGTGCCTGCATTCGGAGACTGTGTGGGATCAGCCTCAAAGGCCCTGTGTGGCCTCACTGAAGCTGCTGGACAGGTACAGTGAAGATATATTGTATTGGAGCTACAGAGTGGTTCCTATTTGGTAGGAGTGACGGTGGCATGCATTGGTGACGAGTGTCATTTCTCCCCAGGCTGCCTATTTGGTGGGTGTGTCTGATCCCAACAGTCAAGCAGGGCACCAGGGGTTGGTCGACCCCATCCAATTTGCCAAAGCCAATCAGGCAATCCAGATGGCCTGTCAGAACCTTGTGGACCCAGACAGCAGTCCCTCCCAGGTATATTCTCTGTCGATAAATCAGCATTATAGTGGGGTTAGAGGTTTTTCACCATCTTTTGCACATTTCTTAGCTTCTCTGTAGATGTGCGGTTTTATGTGGTTTATTATAATTATTCGTTTTATGCTCACATATTATCTCATATTAGCCATAAATAAAATAATATCCTTGACGTATATCCTATCTTTGGATCATCATCATCATCAATTTACACATTTAAATTAAGCCAGTTCCTTATATGTTACACTATAATTATAGAAAATGTAGAAGCATTCAGGAAAATCAGAGTAGTTGCTGAATGTTCTGTAGAAATTGATATCTTGAAACTTACTGTCTTTCTTTTGTACCTCTCGAAATAATGTTCTGTGCAAACGTGTCCACCTGTTTTTATAGCTAGACACCTTCACTCCAAGTGTGAAAGTCTAATATTTACCTCATTATCACCTTATTTTTCTCAACAGGATTCTTTGAAACCGATGATAATTATAAGCCCTCTGCATGCAATTTCACATAAATCAGTTCTAAGCTCTCCAGTCTATAGCAGAGGTTTCAGGGAAGGTGCTTGTTTTTAGAATGGGTAATCGCTTTTAGTATATACAGTATAAATGCTAGTAGTACAAAGACTAGACTCTCAGGCTCAGTGTGTTTATATGTGTGGCACGACACAAGTACTGAGAACTTGATGACTGAAAGATTTCAGATTTAACATTTTGTTGTTTATCCTGTGGTAGGTGCTCTCTGCAGCCACCATTGTGGCTAAGCACACCTCAGCTCTGTGCAACGCCTGCCGCCTGGCTTCCTCCAAGACAACCAACCCAGTTGCGAAGAGGCACTTTGTCCAGTCTGCCAAAGAGGTGGCGAACAGCACGGCCAACTTGGTAAAAACTATCAAGGTAGGTTTTCACTGTTGGTCTCTTGAAAAAGCTGGTTCTGTCCTAGCCACAGTTGGGTCTTTGATAGTGTTGGATTCTGGAGCATTTGCGACTTATTTCAGCTCAAAATTGTTTCGTAGATTTCTGTCAGACTTCTGCCAAGGATGTGTGTCTTGACTCTCGGGTTAAAAAACTCAATAGGTACTCAACTTTATTCAAACGTGTTTTGTTCCCCTTCTTCCTGTAGGCCTTGGATGGAGATTTCTCGGATGAGAACAGGAACAGGTGTCGAGTGGCCACAACTCCGCTGATCGAGGCTGTGGAAAACCTGACAACATTTGCTTCCAACCCAGAGTTTGCCAGTGTGCCTGCTCAAATCAGCAGCGAGGTATGCCCATGAATGGTGATGGCGGTATTTATGGACAGCTATTATTATTTTGTCAAAAACAAACATGCATACACAAGATGTCCACAACTGTCTTAAATTTGCTTTCTCTGTTTCTCCATAGGGCGTTGTGGCCCAGGAGCCGATCCTCCACTCAGCATGCTCCATGCTTGACAGCTCCACACACCTGCTCAAGACTGCACGCTCCCTGGTCATCAACCCTAAAGACCCGCCCACGTGGTCGGTGCTGGCCGGTCATTCACGCACCGTCTCCGACTCCATCAAGAGTCTGATCACTGCCATCAGGTAAGGGAACAAGAATTTCTTCAGATGAAATCAATGAGAAGAGGAAAGTCTTCCTCTTGGTTCCATTTGTCCACACTGACATAGTTGTTTCTGAATGGGGGCCTTTGTAGGAGGTAACTATTTACGACTAAGGTTACAGCATAAGACAAATTCAAGGTCCTTGAGAAATGATTTCAAAGTTCTGTACCATGGTGTGACAAGTGCTCGGTGTTATACCTCCCCAGCTTTCATTTTTAATCGCTTCTTTCACACCTTTTGCACCTGACCTTGATCAGAACAAAACTGATGCCCACGAGGAACTAATTCCTTGTGTCAAATGAGCTGAATGTCAAGGTTCCTGCATGGCTCAGAACATCTGCACATTAGCACTCACTCGCAGCAGCCTTTGCATCTCTTTCAACGCTCATGCACTTATCACAGTCTTCTTTTTAAGACTGCAAATTGAATGCTGGGAGTTTGGCCTGGGCCTTTAATGGTATTCGCTGATACACTGTGGTGCCATTGAACATAAATAGGAATCGACGCTGCCTGCAGACCTCATTACTCTGTTAGTCTCATTAAACACAAAGGTGAAGTTTTATTGTATTTTTACTGTCAGTGTTCCGTCATGCAGGGATATCGATGTTTAACTAAACTTATTCTACCCATGAGGCCACTGCCCCAGAGTGCTCAGAGGCTTCAAAACTAATTTTGCTGCACAGCTTGACGTCCCCTCTGAAGTGAAGGGACCAGACCCCACAGGCCTCATTTCAGCAGATGTGACCTAAACAGCAAAGAGCTGTAGTAGAGATGTTATAGAGACATCCTGGAACCAGTGTGTGTTTTAGTGTTAAGTTACATGTACTGTTATTTTTTCATTGCCTGTGTCTTTCCACCCCCACCTGTCCATCCACCTTTTACTCTTATTCTTGTTCCCAACCATTTTACTGCTTTCTGTTTCTCCTCTTTGCCTGCTCCCATTTTATTCTCAGGGACAAGGCTCCAGGCCAGCGGGAATGCGACTCCTCGATTGATAACATCAACAAATGTATCCGGGACATTGAGCAGGCCTCTCTGGCAGCAGTCAGCCAAAACCTACCCAGCAGGGATGACATCTCACTGGAAGTAAGAAATCATTAGAAAATGTACTCAACATGTTTAACTTGTTGGACAGAGACCAATGCAAACTCTGTTTACATTGGTCTCTGTCCTCATGTCCTTGTCTAGTTGTTTAACTCAAGTTTTTAAGCTGATCATATCTCAACCATAGGTCAGCTGAATGTCATGTGATGGAGTTGGACATTTTCCTGTCGGTGTTTTTGCTCTTTCAAAATGAATTGGTGCAAACAATTTCTATAAGGGTGTGTTCACAGGGACAGTAGAGTATTTCTGAAAAAGATTAGATCAAAACCAAAGCCTGAACCTATATTTTCATTCTGCCAGTTTCAGCCCACTCTCTTCCTCTGTTGTCCCACATACAATATTTAAACATGTTCCATTGTCTGGCTGAAGAAACAGGAAAAAGACATGCATCATATTTTATTGGGAATTAGCTTGTATTAAAATTCTCTTTATGTGAGCACAGAGAGGAGGAGAGGCAAACAGAAAAAGGACTGATACCAGCTGATACCAGACAGAATGTAAATATGACACAACACTGTCAGTTTTTTTTTTTTTTTTAAACAGCCGTTCCACAACAGTTTCAACTAGACAGACATACTCCAGGCTTTGATTTAGTCTTGTGGCTCCCTATGAAATTATGGATCTATTATTGGTGGTTTTAATTAGGTCTCTGTCCATTGTAGGTCACAAACAGCCTAGGGATTTGAAGTTATTATA
>OMNW01019042.1:55756-67432 GCA_900303245.1 Selene dorsalis | reverse complement strand
TAAAAAAAAAAAATTCATTCAGCGTTTTTTATAATACAACATGATCTGATCTATAATCTCATGACCATACCTCAGATTTGAAATATTTAAATGCAGAACGAGTCCTAGAGCAGTTCTGGGCACTTGCATTAAAAGGTTTTAAGCTCGGAGAGAAGAACTCGGAGTAGCTCCTGAGCAGGTTTCTCATCAGGTCTTTCATCTGATATATTTCAATACACCTCTGTCTCCCATAAAAAGCTACACAAAAAACTCATTTCTTTTTATTTCTTCTCTTTAGGCGCTACAAGAACAGCTGACGTCCACTGTGCAGGAAATTGGCCACCTAATTGACCCCATTTCCACCGCTGCCAGGGGCGAAGCTTCCCAACTAGGACACAAGGTATATAGGGCAGCAAGTTAATTACTTAACTTCAATGCTGTAACTGTGGTGCAACACAGTGATACTTCTAGCAGTAATACCCAGTGATGACAATATTTTGAATTTACTTACATTAGAAGTGGATGACATGAACCAAAATAATATTATCATTATTATTACTGCGTATACCGATATCTAATGGTGTGACATATTTTCTGTATGTTTTGCTTTCCTGTGTTAAATAAATTATACATTGTTCAGATGGTACGAACAACTAAATGTTGTCTTTTCGATACCACTGAACTCACTTAGAGCTACCTGTGGCCAAATGATCCTCTCTCTGTATCCTCATATGACGTTTCCAGTTGTGAATAATGTGACATTTGGTTATGTGTAGAAGGTGTGTGTTGTATGTGTATTTTTTTTCCAGAGAACTCATTAAAACTTTCACTGTTTGCCTCAGGTGACACAACTGGCTGGTTACTTTGAACCACTGATCATAGCCTCTGTGGGTGTTGCATCCAAGCTGCATGACCACCAGCAGCAAATGACTTTCCTGGACCAAACTAAGACCATGGCAGAGTCCGCCCTGCAGATGCTCTATGCCGCCAAGGAGGGTGGAGGAAACCCAAAGGTATGACCAGTTTTTGCTTCATTTAATACTGCAAAGTCATGTTTACATTAGTGCGTCACTGCAAGATCCAACCAGATTTGTTAGAGATAACGGGAACACATGTGTTGACACCATACATCTGCTAATATATGTTGTGTGCGTGCATGTGCTGTGCTTCACAGGCATCCCACACCCACGATGCCATAGCAGAGGCAGCCCAGCTCATGAAGGAGGCGGTTGATGATATCATGATGACGCTGAACGAGGCTGCCAGTGAAGTGGGAATGGTGGGAGGAATGGTGGAGTCCATTGCAGATGCCATGGCCAAGGTGACTCACAGGATGTCTGATGATGCTTGGGTGCAGGGTAAACCATGCTGATCAGAATACACAGTATAGTTTATAGCGTCCGCACAAATTCAATTTGCCCTTGAGCTTAGACAGTTGTGGGTTGAATAAACATACCCTTTCTGGTTCTGCACTAACATTTTAACCACCACTGCAGACAAACACTGTCTACTTTTCTCCATCAGTAGTAGCCAGGTGCAGTGGTCCTGACACTGTTATCTATATTTCTCTGAGAGTGTTCCCAGCATAACAATAATCCCTTTAGTGTATTCTGAGTGTGTCCTCCCAGATCAGCACCCCTGAAAATTTTCAGACAAAAGTATTTGTGAGGCATCCTGACCACATGCCCAACTATAGGTGTTCTTTACAGAGATGATGATTATTCAGAGCCAGATCCAGATGTGCCCAGTTAACTCAAAGTCAGTGTTTGGTCATGTATGTATTTTACTTATGTTATCAGGTGGCTGTGAAATCATAATTGCCTCCACATTTTCCTTGTATTGCTGTCAACAACTCTGCTAAAGGACAGTGTTAACTTGGTTCCAGAAATTTGCACAGTCTGGCAAAAGTGTTCAGCAGAACAGATTCTGCTTTGAGAGGGGCCACAGCGGTAAAAGCCAAAACGCTGCAAATTAAACAAGCAGGATGAATTGGTTGAAAGTTGATAGTGAGCAGAGGAAAACAGGCAGGGAGACAAATGTTTTTCATCTTTGTCCAGGATGTTCTAGGATTTATACAATTTTCTAATTACAAGTTCCCATTTTTCTTCAGTTTTGATCCATAATGTTCCTGTTCCAGTGTGTAACATCTGCATTACAAGCACGCTGTCTCCCAGGCACCATAAAAAGTCACAGATTAATATATTAACAAAAAGTCACAGGGCACTGTAGCAGGAGAAAACTGACCATCAACACAGCTACTCTCAGTGAGAGCCTTTCCAATTAACAGTCAGACTATTGGCAAACACAGACGGTGTGGAGCAAGAATAAGCCTTTTATCTCAGGTACCGACACAGAGCAGCATTGACTAATTACATCCCTCGTCGCCTTCCTGCGAAGGGTGAGAAAGTGCCTCAGGTGTGGGTCACCAGAGGGAGCAGCATCCCTGCACCAACGCTGTGTAGAATGTGTCATGAAAGCGGTTCACTGTGGGACAGCATGACGTGTATGTTGCGCTGCGTGTCACTCAGTGTGCACATTAGTAGCTGATTTAAGAAAGATAATCCTATTTGATCCATCGACATAATGGTTACTGTGGTTTGAACAGAGGGGATTTAAAGGTTCTTTCTGCTGAACTGTTAGTCACTTCGTCCAACGGCAGATTCCAAGGTGTTGTTTCACTCAGCAGGGGAAGCAAGAATCATGTACTTGTGATATCACTGACTCTTTTCAGTACCAACATGTTTTTCCCCCAGGCCGTCATCTCTCTCTTCTCCTCAGCATTTGCCACGATGCTCGGATGTGTCGCTGAGCACGCTCTAATTTTGTTGAAATGCTGGAAGAAAAAAAACAACTAATGCATTCACTACAAGCTGGCGATCAGACGTTTTCTGGAGTTGATGCTAGTTTAAAGCTGTAATTATAGACTGGATTTGGTGGATAATTTATAATGAGCGTTTAGCATTCATGCTGAGTGTTTATTTGAATATAAAATTGCATTAATGTTGGTTCAGCTGATGCCTGCACACCTGGCAGATAAACTATAATTAAAGGGTAGATTAAATTAAACATGTCATTGCCGCTGAAGAAGTGAATGATTGATTGTCTTCATGTTTGAGGATGCTTATACCATTTTGTGAAGGACAAACCAGTGATGCCTGATATGGAATTTCAGCGCCGTTTTTAATTGTGCATTTGTGTGTTTTTTGTTTTTTTTAGTTGGATGAAGGTACACCGCCTGAACCCGAGGGCTCATTTGTGGATTACCAGACCAGTATGGTGAAGTACTCCAAGGGCATCGCTGTCACTGCTCAGGAAATGGTAAATCATCAAAATAACTGTTATTACACTATATTGGAAAGATGACTGTGAGATACTTGATAATTAATTTACAGGACATATTTCACCAGTTGTTTTGAGTAAACCCAACCTGTGTATGACAAACCATCATTTATCTGTTTGGTGCTAATTCACCATCCATATGTGGAATATCTAGCAGCTACCATCTGCTCTGTTAAAACCACTTTCTATTTCTAATGGCAACATGATAAGAGCCAGTAAGAAACACATTATCAGCAATGCCCCTCACTGTCCTGTCCTTAGACACTACGGAATATCTGTGGTCATTTAGATAAGAAGCAGGATAGGTGAATTTAATAGTAAACACATTTACTTGTTTTGTCACAAAGCATATTATTGTAGAGGTTATTTAATGTGACTATCAAAATGTGTCTACACGATGTAACAAAACCTGCCCTGTGGTTTGCAAACATCAGTCCCTAAAGTTAATCTCCCTGTAACGTTTTTAGTTTGGATTGACAGTCGGTGTGCTTCTGTTTCTCAGATGACCAAATCAGTGACATGTCCAGAGGAGCTGGGAGGGCTGGCCTCTCAGGTGACCGTGGACTACAGCCAGCTGGCCGTCCAGGGTCGACTGGCTGCTCACACAGCTGAGCCAGAGGAGGTGAGATAGATCATCTAACACCTTATACAGTCTTGACAGCGTTATCCTTTCGACTGTATTTTTTTTTAGTGTGCTACGTGCAGCTTCACGCATGTAAAAAGTGATTTTACGATCCAGCGGAGACATGTTCTCTGTGAAAACATGATTTTATTGAATAACCTCTGTGCTGACTTTTATCCAGATCGGCTTCCAGATCAAAACCCGAGTGCAGGAGCTTGGACATGGCTGCATCTTCCTGGTCCAGAAGGCTGGGGCTCTGCAGATCACCCCCTCTGACGGCTTCACTAAACGAGAGCTCATTGACTGTGCCCGTGCAGTGACAGAGAAGGTATCATCCATTCATTGGAGCCTCAGCTCACTACTTCTGTGCCTAGTTATCACATGGTCATTCAGTTATTTTTAACTACACTTTATTTTTTGTTGTCTGCCCGAAGATCTTAATTATCACCTGCTGATCTTCACCAACACTGATTGATTATTGACTGCAGTATTCATGTTAATACCAATTCACGTAGGGCTTGAAGTTCTCCTGCTGAGACTCGTATGATTCGTAAGAAGGTGTTGTTCAATGGAATAAGAAAGAGAAGGTTTTCTATCCATGTGATTTATAACAAGTAACTCAGCTGCCATCATATTAAACATATAAGATGGTTATAGTGCTAGAATTCATTTATATTGAATTTTTTGCACTATTTATTAAAGCATTTTGGAGGAGAGCCTTTGCCACAGGCATGTTTACACTTCAAAGGGAAAATACATTACTCCACAGTCTGGTTTAATAATTCATGCTCAAGTATTGCACAGATCACATTCAGTCAGTCCAGCAACACCGTATAGTCTGTCATAACAAACAAATTCCTCTCAAGGCAACAGGGGTTATTCTTATGCTGAACATCTGTATGATTGGAAGAGGTCAGGTGTTCTCAGTGTAGCATGGCCGCCTTGTTCTCTTTTGAGCGTTAAGTCCATTTTTTGTAGTAGTGAGAGTCAAGAAGAGGCTGTTTATCAATTCCTGCTGCCTCTAAGGCATCTGCGAGGAAAACGAATTGAGAGGAAACCAGTTTGACATGAGCTCATTCCACAGAGTGAGTGATGTTGTGCGTCGCTCTGAACTGACATGGTATTTTGCTGCCACAGCAGATTTCTGAATCCTCTTGCGACTAGTGTGCCAGGCTTCTCAATTGAATGCATTGTTTATCATTTTCCCAAGCATATCACAAACCATGCGAGATGGACACGCTCATCAGAGTCTGTTGGGTTTTTTTCTGCTCTGTTTTGACCAATGAAGGTGTGTTTATCTCTGTGTTGGCTCATCCTCACCTGTCTGTTCTTGTGGTGTCGTGTCCTCAGGTGTCCTTGGTGCTCTCAGCCCTGCAGGCAGGCAACAAGGGCACACAGGCTTGCATCACAGCAGCCAGTGCCGTGTCTGGCATCATCGCTGATCTGGATACCACTATCATGTTTGCCTCTGCTGGTACACTGAACGCAGAGAATGATGAGTCCTTTGCTGACCACAGGTGAGAGCTGCTTGATTTGATGATTCTGTTTCAGTTTACATACACAGCTGTGCAAGACCTGGGCGGGTCTTCTCGTACAAGACCCGACTGGAGTCTGAAATCCGCCCTCCGGTTATTTTTCCTCCAAAAGTGACATGTTGACATATTAACTGGTGAACAGGAAGGAAATCTCTGGAGGTAGAAAGCACAAATTACCCTCTGGGTTTGAAAGATGGAGGAAGTGTCATCATCTCTTACTGTCCTTGCTCATAGATTAAAGTCTTCACTCTAAAGCAGGACTTCAGCAAAGGATTTAGGAGTTAGAAATAATTCTGGATATATTCCACATTGTTGTACAAATGTTAAATTAAAAAAACTTCCAGAATCAAGTGAGTTGAGTTAAACTCCGTCAGCCTCAATATTTTTGAATGAACTGAGTTCAAAGAGATACACATCTAATGATCTAAGACAGGACTTGGCACATTACATGCCGCTATGACCAGGAATCATTACTGCACATACTTACAGATAATTGTTAGTGAAATGGTGCTGTACCTCACTGAAGAATCGTGAAAGCACAAATGTAAAGATGTCCTGTCGGGGCGGAATAAAAAGAAATTGAGTCACTTTTTAGCTCAATTAATGTCGTTCAGACGCCTCGTAAAAAACTAAATTTGCAGGAACATCATACAGTTTTTCTGTCAGTTTTGAAAAAAGAATAAAACTTAAACTTGTTATATAATCTCACCTATCCTCCTTGTGTTTGCACAAGGTTTGATGTACAGATGCCTTTGATATGAAAACATCTGGGTGCCAGTGTGCATCATTTCACCAGGTTTATTAACACACATTTACATTTAATTATATGTCAACAGCTGTGTCGAGAGACATCATGTTATTGAGTTGTCTACCATTGGCCCTAAACACTACTATTAAACACTTTTTTGGATGTAACTCAAGAATTCACATCAAGTTCACACCAGCCATTATTGACCTCTGTAACTCAGGAACAGAGGGCAAGGCAAGGCAAGTTTATTGGTAGAGCCTATTTTTACAAACAGTTTGTCTCAAAGGGCTGTACATATCAACATAACATCCTCTGCCCTTAGACCTTCACATTGACTAAGGAAAAACTCCAAAGAAAACCCTTAACAGGTAAAAAACAGGAGCAACAGGCGGATCCCTCATCCAGGACAGACAGATGTGCAATAGATGTTGTGTCCAGACAAGAAAACAATTTACAACATGGAATATGGAAAAACATGGAAATGGAATCAGTAGCCGTTGTTTCTGCTGCAGTAAGATGTCTACATCACAGCTTCAGTGACTGAGGCAACACTTTTGTCTGCCTCTCTTTCTCCTTTTTCTGCACCTGTGTCTTCTCTCTCAGGGAAAACATTTTGAAGACAGCCAAAGCACTAGTTGAGGACACAAAGATGCTGGTGTCTGGTGCAGCTTCCGGTCAGGACAAGTTGGCGCAGGCCGCCCAGTCCTCAGCCAAAACCATTACCCAGCTCACAGATGTGGTCAAACTGGGAGCTGCCAGCATTGGCTCAGACGACCCTGAGACACAGGTAAGCCGGTCCTGTTTCTCTTCCTTTTCTTCTCTGTCTGTCCTGTATTCAAAGCGTCTGCTATCATGAGAAATTATCGGAAGAGTGAGCCGTGAATGGTGGTAACCTTTCTTAATTTGGTCCCTTTTTCAGAATGTGCTGTGATGAATGCACATCTCTTTGCATGTCCTTTCTCTAGGTGGTTCTGATAAATGCTGTCAAAGATGTGGCCAAGGCACTGGCTGAGCTCATTAGTGCCACCAAGTGCGCCGCTGGCAAAGCAGCAGATGATCCATCCATGTACCAGCTGAAGAGCGCTGCCAAGGTGAGGGGATCAGGGAGTCTGCAATTCACAAAACTATGTCATCTAATTTAAAGGACTCCAGTGGGCTTTGATACAGTTAAATATGGTGCACATGTCTTTTTCAGGTTTAGTAATCTTTACAGTAAGAATGCTGGATCTCTTCGTATTTTATTCCTATAAGAAAACAAATCATTTATGCATTCTTCTCTCAGGGGCAAACACATGATTGAATTACGATAATGTTCTTCTTTTCTATTGCAACAGATTTAAAAAAGGTCTATTAAAAATTTAATTGAAAATCAAAATCTCCACCTGCAGTGTGTATGCATAGCAGACATCCTCCTTCTCTTCCTCTGGCAGGGTCATTAATCAGCTCCAGCAGGACTCCTGTTTTTATGAAACCCTGTTCACATGAGTTGCATAATGTCACTGATGTAAATAAGCAGCAAAATGTTGAGGATGACAGGAAACTGGAATGTTTCTAACCCAGATAAATCAGCCGAATGCTTTTCTCCAACACATATGCAGTGTAACATTTCCGAACCACACTTCATAATCTGAACATGACACTGCTCACTGCTCATTACCACCTCAAGCTGTGAAGTTAAGAAGAAATAAAGTCAGTTTCACAGTCTTCAGCTGTACACAGTGAGTCGTGCAGTCTTTCAGATAATTACATGCCTCACGTACAATTTTAGGGTTTGAGGTGAAGCAACGCAAACCATTTGTAACATTTTTGCCTCAATTGTTGAGAGCTTTGTGTGGTTGCTGTGCGCCCTCTATTGGTCGGTTTGATGTAGTACACCCTTAAAAACTAAACACAGAAGACGCCATCTGAGATCCTGATCCTGACAATGAGGTATTTGTCCATTCACTGTCTGTGTAGTGCTTTAGGAAAGATGGGCATGGTAGCAATATAATGATAAGAATGTCATTATTGGAAAATTATGATTTTTTTACAGCATCCTCAGGTCTGTGTTAAATTTGTTGGATTGCTAATAAAGTAGACATCCCTGTTGGTTTACCACCTCTCTTATTAACATTGTCATGGTAATGAGAATAGATGTTGCGGGGATGGTTGACATGGTAACCAATCATTCAGTACACCACAGCAACCAGTCACATCCTCAACAGGCCTATAATGCTCCAGCAAAAGTAAACGCAGTGAACTATGGTCTGTTGATCTAACCAAGTTGAATTTGGTGTGATTGACAAAAATACATGTTTTAGTTACCCTGCCCTGTTGCTTTTTAAAAACACTGCCATCTCATCAGTAGTTTTCACATTTTTGTTATATTTTGTACTTTTCCTGCAGGTGATGGTGACCAACGTGACCTCCCTGCTTAAGACTGTCAAAGCTGTGGAGGACGAGGCCACCCGGGGCACCAGGGCCCTGGAGGCCACAATCGAGTGCATCAAACAGGAAATGGCGGTGAGAACACGGGGAGAGTCAAAGATGTATATGAATGGATGTCGGACAACAGTAATGCAACATGATTAGCACCACAAGGATTATGACTGATTGATGCTGATTGTTGTCTTTGATGTAACTGATATTTTGACGCTGTGAACACTGATTTGATTTGTTCACATTGAAGAGATGGAGCTTTTGTCTTTTGTCTGTGTGCCATTCACTTGTTGTACTGCTTATCAAATGACGCACCACCATTTTCATTATTCACAGCTGTTTCAGTCTAAGGATGCTCCCAACAAGACGACCACACCTGAGGAGTTCATCCGCATGACTAAGGGTATCACCATGGCAACTGCTAAAGCAGTGGCTGCAGGGAACTCAGCCCGGCAGGAGGACATCATCCATACGGCCAACCTCAGCCGCAAAGCCATTTCAGACATGCTTACCACGTGCAAGGTTTTTTGTTTCATCTTCCCAATAGAAAAGCTAATTAAGGTGAAATGTAGAGTATGTACATAAGAAATAATGGGCCTCAGTTATTCCCCCAAAAAATCAAACCAAATTTAATTTTGCGTAGTGCATCTTATATGTTTTCATAATTCATAGAGGTAAAGGTTTATAATCCTGTTAAATCCGTGTTTCTGGGTGTTTCTGTCTTTCAGCAAGCGGCCTACCATCCTGAGGTGAATGAAGAGGTGAAAAACAGAGCACTGATGTATGGGAGAGAGTGCACTACTGGATACATTGATCTTCTGGAACAAGTGCTTTTGGTAGGTTGAAAATTGTGTCAGAGGATTTTATCGTTTGTGTTTGACATGAAATGATGAATGTTTGATGCACCTTTCCGCTAAGTTGATTGCTTCTTTCTCGTAATACCATATCCTAACACATGACACTATGTGTAATGGGGGTGCAGAATTGAATGGAACTAAAAATATTCAAAATGTAATATTTCATACATCGCTCTTTTTAATTCAGCCCGATAGCTGCTATCTTGAGAAATTTCTTTGATAACAAATTCAGTAATGTTTGATGGGTTTGAATGATTCTCTTTTTGTGAGGCAGTGTCTAATTAAATCAATTAGATGTAATTTAATTAGGGTTAGTTAAAATAATTTTAATTATTGTTTGTTTCAAATGCTGTGATTCCCATGATTTTCATTCATTGAGTGGAAATGACTGTCTGAGTTGTGCAGTATTTTTCAAGCAAAAAGCACCTGTGTTAAATGTGTGTGTACGTGTGTGTGTGTGTGTGTGTGTAGGTCCTGCAGAGGCCTTCTGGAGAGCAGAAGCAGCAGCTGGCGGTTTGCTCCAAACGGGTGGCAGGAGCCGTTACAGAACTCATCCAAACCGCTGAGGCCATGAAAGGTACACACCCTTCGCGCAAACTCACACACACATACAGTGACACCTCAGTTCACACACTCTCTTCTTTGATGGTACTCTATGTGATGTACTGAAATCTCCATCAGTAAGTGTTAACTTTTTCTATTCATTTACTAATCAAGCTTCCAACAAAATCTGTCCTTGTTTATAATCCCAACTAGGTGACCACTACATCTATACAAGAATTTCCCATTTATAATTTCACAAATAACAAAGAAACATTCCTTTTAAACAAACTTTTGGTAATACTCCTGTCCTCCTTCTCTTGCCACAGATGGAGGTAAGTTAGCTCCGTTTTCTGTACTGTGACTGATTTCACCAGTTGTGAGCCATTCACCACCTTCTCTCCTCAGCGCTAACACTGATTCATGTAATCTCATTATGAAATCCAGCTGCGCTCAGGCTTCTCAAGTACATGCAGCGAGCTCCATCCATCATGCTTTGTCTTATGTGCAATCTCATTTGAAATAAATCACTCCATCTTCATTGCAGTGAGTGGCAGTTTGTGGCCTCCATCAGCTATGCATGGGATGTGATGATATGTGTCACTTTTTTTTTTTTTTCTGGTGTGATCACATTATTGTCGTGAGGCATGTTTTGTCGACACCCTGCCTTGTGAAGTATATTTTTAAAATCCCATTTTCACATTGAAATCTTAATCTTAGTCACATGTGTACACGTTCCTCAGGTTCAGAGTGGGTGGACCCCGAGGACCCGACAGTGATCGCAGAAACTGAACTGCTGGGAGCAGCGGCATCCATCGAAGCAGCGGCTAAGAAGCTGGAGCAGCTCAAACCCCGAGCCAAGCCCAAGGTGGGTGGATGCATGACTCAGTAACTCACTTTGGGACCTTAACAGTAGAGACGTGGAGGAAGAGATAATTATATCACCATAGAATTGCTAATTGGTATCAAACATAAAAGCACTCAGCATTTGTGACTAATACATAATTACATACTACATTTACATCATTAAATGTATTTATTTTGTAGCATATCCCATATAAAGAATGCAGTCAAATTTGAGCATTGAATTAATATAATGTCCATATTGTACATAAACAATACACATAAGCTCCACTTTGGAAAGACGGGCAGCTCTTGCGTGTTTTGGTTTTTTTTTTTTCCTCAGATGTCTTTTATGTTGAAGCCGTGAATCATGCCTATATCTGTATTGATGCCCTCTCTGTGTAAACTTCTGTTGTTTTTTATGGTTTACATGAAGGCATCAGTGTTAACATTTGGAGTTTGTGCCATTTCACAGAAACAAAATGACACGTTCTGTTGTGACGTTCACAGAAAGGGTGCTCAGTGTGTTGTGCTGTCTCCTCCCTGTTTACATATTTCCCACCAGTTAATCTCTATCCTTGATTTAAGGTCTCATCTCCAGTCACTCACATTTTTCCCCATTCATTGGCCATCCATGTCCATCAAAATGTTACCTCTTTATTTGTATCACTGTGGCTGATTGTTGAGGTGAAACTCAACCTAACTTAAAGCCCACCTCCTCAACTGTACATTACTCCCAGCCAAATCCCTGCCCTCTGATCATCCTTACATCTGCGCTAGTTGAAGCTAAAGCTT
>OMNW01019042.1:26588-40843 GCA_900303245.1 Selene dorsalis | reverse complement strand
GGGGGGGGGGACAAAGCAGAGATCCACAGAAGCCACTGTCATATTATTCATGTCGGCAGCAACAATCTCTCACCGCAATACCGCTCGGCATTCTGGTGTAGTGACTGTTTAAGGCCAGCAAGTTGCGAGCTGTCTTCACACGGTCATGGAACATGTGAGGCAGTTTCTCAGTGACTCCTCAAGAATCTGACACAACATCAGCAGCTGTTCCATGCACTCCTTCCTATTTCTGTCCTGCCTTTTATTTCCAGTTTCCCTATTTGTGTTTTCCTTTTGACTTCTGTTGTCTGACTCGTCTGTTATTCTTTCTGTGTTCTTATTTCATTGCCAATCCCTTCACTTCCACTCAATAACAATCACCACACAATAGATGAGCTGTATGCCCAGAAACTGAAGTACAAGGCCATCAGCGAGGAGCTGGACCACGCCCTCAACGACATGACTTCCATGTAATTCACCACATGCTTGTCTCTGCTAAGTGCTGTAGATGTTGACACCCCTAACAACTCTTACCAATATACAATAGCTCCCTCTTGTGGTCTGTTTGAGTGCAGTGATTTTTAGTCACTATAGATGGGGTGGATTTGGGTTTTTTTTAAATCCTCCTTACCTGCTTGTATAACATTGTTTTGCATGTGAACTAAGTGTGTTTTGGTAAGTATTTATAATTAGGTTCATGCTAGATTTCACATCCCTTGTAGTTTCTTGCAACATAGCTGCCATCCATTACTTTTGCCTGTTGCCTTATGATGGACTTTTCCAGCTTTCTTCTGCATCCCTTTTTGTCCTCTGTTTCTGCATGTCGTTCTTTTTCCATTTCTCCATTTGGGTTCTCCCTCCAACACTCTTTTTTTTCTTCCTTTTCTTCTCCACAGCTAAATTTTTTCACCCTTCACTCCAGAGGCTGGTTGAGCGCCATCATCTCTCTCCTGTGCAGCGAGCCCAACTCTGTCTCCTTTGTTTCTGTATTTCCTTACTGCCCCGTCTCTACCGCACAGTGGGCCGCCGCTGCCATCATCCATTTGTCCATGTCTCATACAGACCTTTGAGCCGTATTGCTTTCTGTAAAATAAACATTCTTACATCTATGTCAGCCCTCCCCCTTTTCTCCTGCGATGTTTCTTCATTTCCATTTGTTCCCATCTTTTTCTTTTTTGATTTTTGTCTTTTATGTGTTTTAATTTATTTTGTCGAGTAGCTTTTGAATAAACTCTGAAGCTCCTCTCCCATTCACTGTTCCTTTTTCTCTTCGAGAGGACTGCTAGTTAGTGATAGTGGTGAGATGTTCACTAATTCTACAAACTAGTGTTCGCATGAATTGCTAGGGGATTTTAAATGATCATACATCTTAACCTAATCTTTACTTTTTTAGAATTGTACACCTTTATATTTCAGTCCTAGCTGATTTGGGACACCTGTAGTTAAAATATCAGCAATTTAATACTACAGCTGACACATTTTTAGGTAGACAGGGAATTTGTTTCCAGTGTGAAGGGTTCGGCTTTAGTCCTGGCACCAAAAGTCATCAACTTTCAATATGGAATATTCATCAGTCCAGGCTATCTTTGGTGTCTGTGGATGAAAAGAAAGGTGTATTTGGAAATAAATTTAGTAATGAGTGAGTAATGTTTGACACCAGGAGTTGCGAGACGTGTTGGAACTAAGAAAAACAAAGACAGTGAGTGATTTAATTGGATATGATGTTCTACCAGCTGGAATAGAAACTGACAGTTGTTCTGTGATGAGCTTCAAAGCAAAACTAACTCTTTGTAGTCTGTACTAACCTGCCTTCTGTCTCTTTCCCTTTTCTCTTACCTGCTTTCTGACTGTCAAGACCATCTATACAAACAGCTTGAGAAAAACCGTCTTCTGACCAATGAACTGAGAGTAGCTTTAAACGAGGCGTAAGCTTGAACGGGCTCTTGTGTGCTTTAATTTTTCTGAAACTCTAATGTCTAGGCATATTGTCTTCTGCTGTTACGTAAAACCAGCATTGGCAACTGTCTGTGACACAAAACTTAAAACCAAGCAATGCTTTCAACAAATGGGGATACAGATGGAAGATTTTCACGTTATGCATGCTCCAACAGCCGTTTCAGAGGTCAGACAACCTGAGGTTATAAACGACTACAGAAATGGATTTTATGTAATTTCTCAGTTATTGTCAGGGCTGTAGCATGCAAATCCAGTTGAATCCAGTGAATCCAGCTGTCTGTGGGCTCACAGCTGTGGATGGTTTTAAATGGTGCAAGGCATCTAAAAACTATCTCCAAAAAGAAGGGCAACTTTCAACAGAAATGATCATAGTCTCCATCTCAAACCCAGCTATGCAGAAATTCAGATATGTAACATTTGAATGAGCATTAACTCTTTAAATAAACAAACTTCAGTCTAAATTTTAACACAAATGACAGGTTACAGGTGGAAATTAGCTTTTTGACTAGCTGGCATGCTTTCAGAAATGTTGAATAAATTAATTAAGAAGGAAAATGGCAATGGTAAATGAATAATTTAGTGTGCATCAGTGTGGATGGAGTGCTGACCATTAGTGTATATAGTTCTGCAGGTTGACTCGAGGTGAGTTGCAGCGTCATGTAGCTGGAAGTTATATGGAAAATGTTAATTTGGACAGAGCTGCTGGCCTGCACCACTGCAAGAATGTAAGAAAGTAAAACAGTAATGCAAACACTGCTGCAATAAAACTAGAGCCTTCCAGTGAAAATAACAGTTTTTCATGGAGGATTCAAATATGGGGTCACATTAATGTCAATAATGTGAAACTGTGATTGAACTTAATATTACAGACCATAGAAAAAGCTGTCAAAAAATGGCTCGGGCCATTCTTTAGCCCTATAAACAGCCCATACCGTAGCGACTACAGCCCTGTCTATAGCTTCAGTATATCATTTACAAAATGCTTTTAAAGATTACATATCAACAAATAAGTTGAATCTGTGGAATCAGAGTTATATAATACTAACTTCTGTTATGGTTGGGGAGTAAGAACTGAGCTGAAATGGTCATGAGGTTTGCAACAATATCCAGCTAATGTCTAACACTGTTTTATTAACCTGGTCTAGAGCTTTGTCTGTTTGTATCCTGTGCATCTTTTACGCTGTTGGTCTTGTGATTTATAACTGATGCAATGCTATATTAACAGATAAACTGACACGTGCTAAAGAAGAGGGCCTGAGCGTAAAACAGATGCTGGATCAGACTCTAATGGAGATGGTTAACATTTGACCCAGCTCTGTTCCCCCTCCCCACATTGCCTCATATGCTCTGAATATGGCTGGCTCCCATATATGGCTGCTGCAGATGATGTGGGGAAGTTGTGTTTACGTGTCTCCTCTGACCTTGTCGTCCTGAAGAAACAAGCTCTACACAAGGTAGCACAAACGGCTTTGGCGAGCTACAGTCAAAACGACACTGTTTCTGTTACACACTATAATCACAAGTCTGTTCAAGTTCACTGTATATCTTTAATAAGTTTATGTTGTATGTTTGGACAATTTGCACTTTTTTGGGGGGGAAAATACTGCACATAATCATCATGAACAAAGCCATACGTTAAGCCAAGACTTCATAAAAGGGACTTTTATCATGTGTACTTTTTGTAAGGTTGCTTGTGTGTCTTTGTTTCTTCTGTATTGTAAACATTTATTTGGTGTCGGTAATGTTGTACACCTCCAGTTTAGCAGGCAAGAAATTCTTAGCACAGTTGCTTGAATGTACTGTTTTGTTCCAGCTAAGTGAAAGAAATGTCTGCACAGTGTTCTCACTTTTTTTCTGTTCATTTTGAGAAATTGATTTGTTAGATTTTTGTCTCCCATTTTATCTTGAAAATGTAAAAATCATGAATAAATGCTTGAAGTATAACCAACTTCCAGTTCTTGTATTAATACTTATGTGTTTTCTGCATGGGGTGCATATCAAGAAAAAAAGAAAAAAAAGATATCAAGAAAAACTCGTACGTGTCATTGCAGCATCAATGTCAATAGGAAACTCTTATACTGTCATCTCATTTAAGCAATGCAAAAGTGCTGCGCTAAATTGTTACAACTTATTTTAAATAAAGAACACAATAAAATAATAATATGGACTATAACTTCAATTGTAATTGTGCATTGGAATATTTCTTGTCCAAATTTGTAAAAGTGTTATTACATTCCTGGCCTTAGAATGAAAGTGTCTATGTCTGACCCCTTATCACAGGCTATGAACAATTTGGCCAAGAAAAAAAAGCCAACATTAAAAAAAATCACAATTAAATATAGTGGTATTACAAAAATGTTTTATATACATATAAATCATAAAATATATACCAAAAAAATCTCATCGCATATAATAATGGGAGAAGTTAAACTGTAGTGGCACCTCCTCGCCGCGGGGGGCAGTGTGTCGTCACGACAGCGGTGGTAAAGCAGAGGTCAAAGTGTTTAGCTTGGCAGTCGTGCCGGAAACCTTAAGACTTGAGAGCGAAACATGGGTGAAAATCAAGATTTCGCCGTTTCTTTTCAAGACAGCAAGGCGGCATACGTGCTGAGCAACGTTGCCGAGGTGGTTGAACGAATTTTGACATTCGTACCAACGAAATCGCTCCTTCGGATCGCAAGGTACCGGAAAATGTTTAGACGCTGAAAAGTGAAGTTAAGCTAACGCTAATGGTTGTCGAATGAAAGTGAAACTGTTTTTCACACACTTACAAAACATATAGGAAGCTACCGAGTCTTTGAACCTGGTGTGTAATTGTTTTTATGTGCTCGGTCGTGTTTTTGTTTTGTTTTTGCTTCTGCCGGAAGCGTGAGCTAACTAACTCTCCCGCTAAGTTTGGCTAGCAGGTGAAGCTGAATGTGTTTGTGTTGCTCAGTGTGTGCAGGCTATGGAGAAACTGTGCCCGCAGGGTGCTGAGGACTCAGCAGCACCTCGCCTGGGTGTCAGCCTGTGGACCGTCCGACTCAGAAGTTCATGCCCTCTGCAGCATCCTGGCTGAGGAGGTGGAAGTAAGTGTCCATACTCACATTCAGTATTGGAAGAAGGCTGTTAGTCAGCAGACTACAGAGAAACATCCTGTAGGTACACCTTAACTAGCAAATGCATGCCAAAATGTGGTGAATAATATCTGAAAATCTAATATTTGCAGAGTGAACTGCTTAACATACTGTATAACTCTTAGGTAAATACCAAAAGGTATTTCCAGAATTAGAGTTGTAACAACATTAAAAGTGTTGTTGATTTAGCAAGCTTAAAACTTGATTGACAGGAAGTGATATATTCACTTTTAACACATTCTTTGAATCTGCTTATTTTACAGAAAGTATTTCTCCTGCCGAATACAGTTCTGGCAATGGTGGACTGCGAGGCCTTTACTGGACAAGCTTATTGCTACAGACAGAGTAAAGGTTGGTATTACTCACTTATGTTGGGAACTGATCTAACACAAAGAGGACTAAGTTGATGTTGTTGTTGTTATAAGTTATTGCTTGGTTGTTTAAAATGTTGAGATTACTGATGTAGTAATAAGTCTGTTTGAATAATTTTGCAGAAAAAAACAAACAAATATGAACACAGAAATTGGGCCCAGATTTTTTTTTTTTAGCCCAAAATTGCCATATGTGTAGATGTAGCATGTCTAACAAATCCTAATTTAGATACGGTCAAATGTCTTTGTATGAGAAGGACTTGGAATTGCTGTACCATTAGCAGGGCAGCAGCTTCACTGCTCTAATTGTGTCATCACATGATCCATTCAAGCACAGAAGTGAGTGCAGTTCACCCAACACACAACCACTGTACTTACACATGTGAAACCCATGTTTGAGCACAAAAATACACTTGGGTGATGTTTGCAATATGCCATTTACATTGGCTCCTGTAAGTAACTGATAAGCAATTAAAATTGTACAGCTGCAGGAACTTGAATCGCAGCAAACACTGTGTGTCAGTGAGAGGTATTGTTTAACCCAGTGTAAATATATCTGTTCCCTGTTTGTCAGTCTCAACTTGTGACCAATGTTCCCTTTTCTCTGTCACCACAGTTTCAATGGAGTGTCTTGTCTTTTTCTTGATGTATTAAAAAGTTTTGTTTTGACTGAGCACTTAGCACAGCTGACTTTTATAGCACATCCATTCACTTATAAAAAAAGTGGGATGTGTTTAAAGTTTTCATTTAATATTCATTAAAATTCATTTAGATCTTAATTATTTTTTTATTCATTATGCAGCTATTTAGTAGAAACTCCAATACAGAGTGTTTTGGAACAGTAAGAGCAGTAGATGTACGGTCTGTGTGTATACAGAGGTGTCGGGCTCATGTTATCTCTATGAATGTGAATCCTCTGCTTCTTAGAGCTCTTTTAAATTTCTGGATGTTTATGATGGAAATGATAGGAAAATAAAACAGTGACTTTCTTTGTTAACGTGTTTTTTTTGTTTTTTAACCTTGTAGCAAAAAAGAGTCGCCACAGTCCAGACACAGTTGAAGAGATGAACTTGCTCTTCCCCAAAGGCTGTGACATCATGGGCATTGCTACACCAGGCATCGTCTGTAAGTGCTTCTTTCTTCTTCCTTTCTCATGTTTAATTATACATAGACATTGAAAATAAAATTCCAACTTCAACCCAAAGAAAAATCACATACAGGAAATAACTTTGACATAAAAGTGTTCCTCAGATGAGCTTCCAAATTAAGATAGTACACGTATGTGGCCTTATCATGTTTAACTATGAAGATACACTTGAGAAAATTAAAGCCAACCAGTTACCTTGAGTTTATCTGAGAGAAATAATTCACCTTTCAGCAGTTAGCACTTCGCATTAATCGCTGCTGCAGCTGCTGAGTTGGAAGGCCCCGCTGGTGGCTGGCACCCTCCTGCCTCACCCTCTGATAAATTGCCTTGTCTGCCTGGTGCTGTGCTCCCCATTTCTCCACATAATCACAACCCTCCGGAGAAGCCACTCTCCATCAGCCACGCTCTCGTTCCTCAACATGATGGCTTATCACGCTCCAATCGTCTATCAGATTTAATGGCAGCCACGGCTGTTTGTGATAACACTCATTTGGTGATATTGCCGCTTAGGTCAGCACAGGGTCACTGTGCACATCTAATTCAGTTGGATTAAATCTTTGATTGAATGAGGGAGATATAGATTTCTTGGAATACGTTTGACATATAGCTTTATGCGCATTTATGCATGTTGATGGTGGGACTGCTCAGTATTAAAAAGATGTCTTATGATACACCTAGGCAGAGTATTTCTGCATACCCTTTATGAATTCTATAACCTGTAAAATGCAGGCAGATGTGGATAAATGACATACTAATGTGCAGTATCTGCTCTTTTTGAATACAGTGAAAGGTGTGCTGTGATGTGCAAATTCAATTACACACCAAGATTTTACCTCAGCACAATTTTAAACTCTAAAAAGAAAAAAGTGTGTGAATGAGGCTGTCAGTCTCATGATCCTATATATTTATGATGTTACAACCTGATGTTTTTTCATTTGCTCCACAGCCCATCCTTTACAGGGTTTGAAATTATACAGATGCTTGTGTGTTGATGATGAGACTTCCCTGCTTTTTTACAACTCTGATTGGTCTGTGCTCAGTATGCAGGTTGTGGTGTATCTCTTAATTAAACTCTTTGTGTGGTTAGTTATCATATGCAGTCTTGATATTATTGTTCTTTTAATCCTAAACCATTAAACAAAACCACATTCCGCTCGAAACTGGTAAATGCAATGCCATAATTCCTTTGGTTGTAATTCCTCTAATAGCCACTAGATGCTTCCTCCAAAGGTCTCTTTGTTTCCCTCTGTATGTAGTGTTTGGGCACTTTCCATATTTCTCTCTCCTGTTACCCACAAACTTAAAGTATCTGGTTCAAAATGTCCCTCCAGGATCTACTGTTGTTATTCCAGATGCAGTATCTGTTTTGTATATTTGACAAGTCAGGATTCAGAGAGTCTGCTCCTCCATGACATGAAGTGAGTCATTGACTTTAAGACTTTGCTCTGTGGTGTCTCATTGTCTCTGTGCAGTGACTCCCAGTGGCTCTTGCTCCAACCCCCCTCAGGAGCACCAAGAAGGGGAGGCAGGGTTTGCAATCATGTTCCCTACCATGGAAGGTGTCCACATCAAGCCCTTTCACTTTTGCAAGAAGTCCATCTCCCCAGCTGCACTGAAAGAAGCAGGTGAGTGAAAAGAATTATTCTGTCATCTGAGCTGAGAAATGCAAAGCTTGAAGAGTCTGTCAGTTGTGTTTGTTGTGCTTTCCCTCCAGGATTGGTTGACAACCCAGATCTGCGTGTGGTGCTGATGTTTGTCTATGAGGCATATAAATCTGGAGGCGCACGCTTCCTCAGCCAGCTGCTGGAGCCACTGGCCAAGAGCAAAGCGCTCATTGCTGGAGGACTGATAGAAAGTGTTTTCTCTCCTCCCAGACACTGGTGAGTTAGTATTAAGATCATAGTGACCACTGCACCGTGATGGTTTAGTAGAAAAAAATAACAACCTGTCATTATTGCAACTAGAGAAAGTTGATGTCTATATTTCTGTCGCTTATGCCCTTTGTCTCTCTGTCAGTGGTTCTGATTAAATAGAAAAAAAACAATGTCAGTTTTAGAGCTAAATTAAAGCAGCATTTCTATAACCTCATTTTTCACACTTTGATGCTCACACTTCTTCTTCCCGCATCTCTCACTGTAGTTGTAGCCAGGGAGCATACGGTGTGGTGGGCCTGGCCCTGAGTGGCCCTAAGGTGCAGGGGGCATCTGTGCTGTTGGATCAAGACATCAGCAATCCAAAGGCGGCCGAAGCCACAATCCGGCGGTTAAAGGCGGCCAAGATTCCCGAGAGAAACACCCTGGGCTTCATGTTTGCCTGCGTGGGGAGAGGCCAGAACTACTACAACAACCAGACCAACGTAGAGGCCGATGCCTTTCACAAGGTTTTCCCCAACACCCCGCTCTTTGGCCTGTTTGGCAATGGCGAAATTGGCTGCGACCGAATCATCAAAGATGATTACACGTTGTGCGACACTGACACGGACAGTCTGCAGCACGAGTACACTACAGTCATGACGCTGGTTCATCTAGGCTGACTTGACTGACCTGCAGTAACAATGTACAAACAGGAAAAAAGACGACCATTCGTTCTCTTGCTTGCTACAACAGTCGGGAACCGCAAACGTTCAGTACCAAATGTTACTCTTGTTACAATATCGCTGTCATCATTTCTGCTCATAAAGCAGGAAACTAGTCCTTTAGCCATTAACGCATTGGCATCATCTGGGAAATGGTGTCCCATGGAGACTGTGTGAAAACGGCTTCATATTAAAACCAGTGAATTTCACTTGTAGGACCCTGAAAAACAAAGTAACCAACTCTGTTAACATCTAAATGTGACAGAGCACTCTTGTAAAAATATGTGTAAATACTTTCCAAGATATCGAACGCATCGATGGCATATCTAACCCTCTGATTCTGTGAACCTCAAGGTTTGTTTGCTTTGCAGGTGAGTGAATTATACACAGGCGTGTATCCCAAGCTATTGTTATAGTTGTTGATTCAGCAAAGGCACTTTTTTTTTATTCATGTAAATATGAAGAGTGTGGTCCTCCCTCCACAAAATCAAGGTAACCTTGATTTAAACACTCTTCCTCCGTCTTAAGGTTTTACACTTAAGATTTTTACACTTTTGTCTTACCAATGGAAAAATGAAACCATGTTAGCCTACAAATTAGTACTCTTATACAAAATATCTATCTCTCTGCCATGGTTCAGTTTGACGTGGAGAATTCAGACAGAATCTTACAGTGCCTCTTTTTAGTCCACATGTCGGATCATATCTCCCACTACCTACAACCAACTGTTAATGGTGGGTTTTATAGGTCACTTCCTATCCCCAGCTTCAAATAATTCAACAGGACAGAAGTGCTGCCATGTTGACAATGGAAGTGACACTGACTGGCAGAAGATTTCACATTGATTTAGTCTTGGCCCTTCTACAATTTCTAACTTTAGGAAACTGATCGGAAATTTAAGAACTGTCCAAACTAATTGTGAATTATGTGGGTCACTTTGGGTCATTAGATATTAAGAATGAGTATTTGGTATTGTTTGCTAGTTATAAGTGGTAAAGGACCTTCATGAAACCATGATAATATAGTGTGAGACTAACTACCCCAGCTGCACGTTTGAAAAAGGTGACAAAATTTTACTGGTGCTGTCATACAGTATAACACTGGTCTGTAAAAATCCATTGAATGCTGCGCATTTCATCTCTAGGTTTCTTTCTAGATTGCCTGGTGTCTTCCTTTTTCCTGAACAAGAAGAAAATCCTGCTTACAAAAAGGTGCAATTTCCATTTAATGTTTTTTTTTTTTTTCACATAGTTGCTGTTGTTGCTGGAAGTAGCCCATGTAAAGTTTAGCTTTTCTGTAAAAGCTGCAACAATGATTGCTGCAAGGACAGGGTGGTCCATTATTTTACTTTTAGTAGTAGAAGTCAACAGCACCCTTCTCCTTTGTATCATAATGTAAACAGCTGCCCTTATAGTTTCTGAACAAGTCATTAAAATGTGTTTTAAGTTAGTGTTTAAGGCTCGTTGAACAAAGTTGTTCTGCACTTTTCTACATGTGCCAAATCATATTTCTGCTCATTCTCCTCAATAAATCCCCCACAGTCATTCTGCAGACATGCCCTTTTATTTCCTCAAGTCCTCTGTTAAAGCCACCACAGTAGCATCTTTAAATCCAGGCAGTCTCTGAGTCCACTGGGCGTTACGCATCCTTCCTCGGTTGTAACTACAGGCCTACTACTGCTAATTCACATCACCACTTTTTCCTCTTATTTGCGCACACCCTGAAATCGGAGCGTCAGCCTATAACATCTCCAGCAGCCCACGTCCAGGCGTCTTTAAATAAAGGAAGAGACGCTCCAGATTGATTGATGTGCGCTTTAACCATCGACTGGCTAATCCCGATGAATGACAAACGGTTAAGCCAATTGCTGTTAAGGCAATTTATATTCCCATAGTATCTTTATTTTAGGAAACCATAAAAAAAAACCCGCTCATGACACGGACAGGGACGACCCACCAGGCGTAAAGCTAATGAAATCATCTGTGGCGATAATCCGCTCGCAAATTGGCCTCGATCGGGAAACTGGGAAAATCTACTCACTGCCTTTCTCTCTCTCTCACACACACACCAACACATTTCCTCTCTCACATACACACACGCACACGCTCGTCCAACGTTTTTTAGACCGCTATGTCGTGACCGGAGCGATGCAGATGTCACACGATTCGTTGGTTACTGTCAGTCTCCGGCACCGACGCGTCAATGTTTTGATGGCGTTTGGATGAAAATCGCCCCGTGTTGCTCAGCTGCTGCTGCTGCTGCTGCTGTAGAAGGAGGCGGGAGGGGGGGAGGTCGGGTAAGAGAGTCGAGGCTTCATCGTGGGCTCGCTTCAGCACCTGGACAGCTCCTTTCGCTGGGTTTCCCGCTGCGCTCGCCGGGGAAACCCTCGACTTGAGGAGCGGGAACTGGATCTGGATCTGGAAGTGGATCCGGATCTGGATCTGGATCTGGATCTGGAGCAGCAGCACACGCAGCCCTCAGCGATCCCAGCCAGGAGGAGATTGGACTCGTTTATTTGATCTCAGTCTGATAACACTAGAGAGCTAATATGATCTTGCCGAGTGACGATGCTGCTTCTTGCGTTTGAGCTTCAGCCACCTCTTTGGTTTTGCACTGAAAGCCGAGCAGCGCAAGTGGGAGCAGCGGAAGCAGTGGTGCTCGTCCAATGCAAAAGTGCTAAGGATAGCTGCAGCCTACACACACTGCGAGCCTGCTGCTGCTGCTTCACTTACTCTGATCACCGCCGAGGGAGACATTAGGCTACTATCAGCAAGGGGGCAGCGGGAGGCACAGTTACCCGCCAACAATGTAAATCTCACACAGGTAGGTCCTTTTGCTTCAAATAAATAATTCATCTGAGTAGAAAGAAGAGCTCTCAGTAGTTGTACACACAACTCTCACACTTTAGTTTCTCCTCACTTCCTGCCCAATTAATTAGATACCAGCAAGTGAAACCGGTGCAGTTTTATCACAGGTGCTATTATAGCTCAGATGGCAGGAGCATGGAAAGACTGACATGCAGCCAGTTGTGTGGATAAATGCTCTAGAGGTGTGAACACAAAAAGTTATGTTTGCCCTACTACCACTCATTTGTACTTTGTTAACTGTGTGACGAGTTCATCTGACTCCAACCTTTTAAAAGCATTTGTAGATTTAAGGTTGGTGATTATAAGTTTGATATCCATTGCCATCACTTTACTGAAAACTCATAATTACAAGCTGTGAACTGTGAACACTTTCCTATAACCAGTGAGTTTCTACACAGTGTTTTCTGCACAGAACCTTCTTTCGTCTATACTCATTGGTATAATTGTCAAAATATAGAAGTCACATCTCCATCCATTATCCAAAAATCATCAACAGCAGCAGCTTCCAATAAGGTCGAGTCACATCAACATGTCTGTAAAACAGTTTGAGCAAAAGCTGAACATCAGGTGCTCCTAATAATCTGCCAAATTGTGCTACTACATTAAAATTGATATTTTTTTTCCCACTTGCATTCATGAGAATGTTTCATCGCAGGTTCAACATGAAAGAAGCATCGGAAAGGTGAAGAGGTGAACTGCGGCGTTAAACCGGGCACAACCAAGTGGAAACCTTGTGATAACCACCACATCTCTCCTCACCGAGCATCATGGCTAATGCTGAGTAAGTACAGTCACTTCCTCGCTTTCTCCCTCTGTCTCTTTATCCTCCAAACCATATATAGGAAACAGTAAGTGTGAGTGTAACCATGAGACGTAGGACATTTCATCATAGATTACACTTATTATCCCAGCATGCTTTTGCTTTTCCAATCTTCTAATCTTTAATTCTCTTTTTTTTTGTACCTCTTCCCAGATTCTTTTTTTTCCCAATAATGACCTTTTATTCACTCAGACCCTTCTTTGGTTGAGGTGTCTCTGACCCTCACTCTGTGTGTCACTCCGAATGCTAAACGCAGTCACACACTGAGATGCAGATTCATGCAAACACACCTGCGCAGTCTTGGCTATAAGAGCGCCCATTCTGCTGCCATAAACACAGGTTCCAGTGTTAATTCTTTCTGTGGAATATAACATATTAATTGTTATGATTATCCTTATCAATTTTACAACTTAACACCTTTTTCCTCTCCACCTCCAGTCCATTTTTAATCTGCACCCTTGGTGTGTGTGAGTGTACTGAGAACTGCTGATGCATTACTGAGGGAACATGCTGTAGCCTGTGTGTGTGTGTGTGTGTGTAAAGAGAAAGTAAGAGGTAAGCTAGAACACTGAAAATCATTATTCTCTGTCAACTCATGATTCTGCTGGCGTAGCGTGACTCTAATTTGTCTCATCTTAACTAGCTGCGTTTATTCTCTTGACCTAGATGAATAGCCCTAAATCATTGCTCCATTTGTGCTTTTATGAGAAAACCAGTCCTGCTCTCGGCCCCTTACAGAGCTCAGCTCAGTGGGTCTCAGTAGCAGCGTCATATCAAGCTGTGTTTGAGGTGAAAAAGTATCCTAAAACAGATGACTACCTCTCACATCGGCTTTTGACAGATCACCTGCAGAAATGTCAGAGTTGAACAGTGATGATTGTGTCATTAAGATACAGTTTAAAAACAGATTCAAAATGAAAGAAACAATCTATTTAAATTTCTCTTTCGATCATTCAACCACTTGTGTGGCCACTTATTTAACACTTCTTCCTTCACTTTGGTTTTGACAGTGAAATAACACTGAATTTATGTATATCATTTAAACAAATGTTTTGTTTTATGCAAATTAGCCTCTCTCATTCTATATCTGTTATTTTTATTTCAATATAAAACCACAAGCAGATAATAAATCTGTGTCCTCAGTCATGGAAGAAGTATATTTAGAATAGTACAAATGCAGCAACATAGAAATCAGTAAATATGCTTCAGTCAAAAATAAAATTAAACAAAGTGAAAAAGTATTATCTGCAAAATTAACTTCAAGTTTAAAAAGTAAAATGCTTGTTCATTAAAACAGCCTGTGTGACTAATTTTATTTTAGATCACATCATTAGGTAATTAATAATATTAGGCAACCCATCAGGGGTGCACCCCGCCTCTCACCCACTGTCAGCTCAGAGTGGCTCCAGCCCCCCCCCCCCCGG
>OMNW01019042.1:11784-26568 GCA_900303245.1 Selene dorsalis | reverse complement strand
CCCCCCATGGTCCTCAAGGACAAGCAGCTTTCCTAATGGATGGATGGACAGATTATTACATTATAAATGCTGATTCATGCTGTGTATAATCAGCATTTTCATATTGAAACAGTTTGAAGGAAAGCTAGTGTACTTAAGAAAGTTTGGTAGTTTATCGTGCAGTGGTCTCCTTCAGGAGCCCCTCTAAACAGTCTCATTATGAATGTGTTGGCTTACAGTACAATTAAAATGGAGTAGTAAGGATTATAAAACAAGGCACTAGACATTTGTTACTATATAGAAGTAAAGTTCTTCAAAAACGTGTCGTACTTAAGAATATATACTTAGTTACCTTACACCAATGTTTGTTTTATAGCTGACGGATTCTACATCATGTATCCTCACTGTGTCTGAGGTTTGCAGCTTGAAAATACTGCACAGTGTAAATTACATTGTTCCCTGTAAGATTCTGAATAGTCCTGACAGGACCATGCAGCTTTGTCTCCACGTAGCTGTTCTCCCTGTTGCTTATTCAGCAGCAGTAGTTAAGAAGTTGGATATAACAACAAACAAATGAGCATCAGATTTAGAGGAAGAATGGATTTTCAGACACTGTGCTGTTTTCTGCTTGTACAAGAGAAACCATCAATGAGACTTTAGTCATTGTGTCACATTACATGATGTGAATGTACGACAGACTTTGTTCACTGTGTGCATTCATACACACAACAACTTCAGCATACTGTTATTCGGAAATTATTGTTTGTCCTTTGACTTTTTTCTTCTTTTTTTTTGACAAATGAGCACCTCTATCGTCACTGTTTCCTCCATACATCACCATAATAGTGACATTTTCAAACTCATCAGTCTTTTCTGTAGGAAAAATCGCTTCTCCTCTAATAAATTGTTCCTGGAAATGCCAGCCTCTTTACTGAACTTAACATTTAAAATGTAATAACACAACAGCTGTTGCTATGAATTGTGCACATGCATAAGATACAGCAGCCAAGCACCTCATGTGTACCGAATGTACTGCATGTCTCCTGTGTTTGCCCTACATGCAAAAATACATCGCCATTCAGTGAAGTCTGTTTCCAAGTCTACAGAAATCTGTCATTTCAGTCATTAAGTCTTCCAAGACTCATATTCCCCCATGTGTCTGTAGAAATTAAAATAATCTATTATTGGATACTGACAGTGTAAAAAGGTCCATGGACCTCTCTATTATGAAGAAGGCTTCTGTACATCTACTGTCTTAGCCCTGCCCCACGAGGGTCTTTGTGTCTCCTGTGTCTTCTACAGCTTGTATCTGTAAAGGTCAGATAAGAGACTGGTCACACCAGGGCCAGAACAGTCCATTGTGCAGTCCACCAATTCATCACAGTTTAATCTGTAATATTATTAATGAGCTAATGTGCCTGGCAGACTTCATTAATATCCACTGGCATGAAATTATGAAAGTTTCTCTGGAAGTTGAATTGGGTGTTCGAAGAAATTACCTGAAGCAATTTGTAAATTCTGCAGAAGTGATATGTATTATGTCCTGCAGCATGAAACACCAGGCTTTGTTTCCCAAGTTGCTGCTTTGAAAGGATGGGAAGGCGAGAGAGTGTGGACTGAGGTGCACGCTCTAAGAAAGGTGTGATGAGATCTTTTTTTTTTTTTGCTGTTGTCATTGTTTTTGCTTGTTTTGATCTGGATGCTGATTAACTCCCCTAGGTAAAAGCTGACAGACTTTCTTTCGCCTCATCTTCATCTTTTGATGTGAAATCCATATAACGGTGTGTTTGAGTCAGCAGCAAAGACAAACATTACTCACTCTCTTTACTTTCTTAACAGCAAGAGAAGGAAATTTATATAGCTCATAGCATCACAGGACTGTATGTAGTGAAGCGTTAAAATATCTGTATGCTGCCGTCACCAAGACACATCTGTTACATGTTGTCGTCAAACTGGTCCAGGCGTTGTCTCACTAAAGTTGTAGGATAGTTTGCACTAAGTGTGTACACACTCACATGCAGTGAGTCTGTTACACTAATACACAATGATGTCCAGCTTCTCCAAAGTTCTCTGCAGCAGCTGGTGGGAGCAAGGAACATCTGCTTTGTGTTCAGTGTACTGGCCAAGTTTGAGAGTGTTGTAGATCCTCAGGCATAATGCTCAGGCAACCTAATCTAACGTGTGTGTCTGTGTGTGTGTTTATCTTCTATTCCACTTACGCCTTGGACAGAATAGACTGTGGTTCAGGATAAAATGTACCTGGATGTAAATAAATTTTCTCTGCTCCCCCGCAGAAGGTGTGCTTTCAAAGCTGCCATTGGGCTTTTCAAGGGGAGGCGATAAGCAGTTCAACCTGTTTGTTTGATGTGAGTTCGAGATATTTTATTTGTTGTTTTATATCCTTTATACAGTAGATGCACAATGTTTACACTATGTATCAGTGCATGAAAGCACGTCAGATTTGTATTTGATATTTCTATCTTTCATCTCACAGAGTCATTTGACCCAATTCTAGACCACTGACACACCACACGCAGTGCCTATACTGTATTCAAACACTGTGTCACTGTCAATATGACTGCTATCTAATTGATCTTACTCAGAGGATATATCCTATCGTCATAATATAGAATATAGGTGGAATTTATGGCATACGCATGGTGTTGTATAAAAGCTGAAATGAGGGTATAATGCACTGAATTCGAGGAAACTTTAATATCAAATTTACTCCAAAGATTTTTGGGCATTTCATATGTTTATTAGTTAGCCAACAATATAGAAATTACCCTTGGGTTGCCTTTTTTTTTTTTTTTTAACACTTTTTGAAATTAATTTCTAGATATTTAAACAAAACTAAGTGCCTGTAGCCAAGCATGCTATGAGCAAAATGTTAACATGGTATTATGCTGACAATGCCAGTGCTGTCATGCTGGAGTTTAGCAGGTATGAGATAAACATTAATCACCACATTATAATTTAATGTGACAACATTCTGACATTTGCTAATAAGCAAACAAGGTCAAATTATTTCTTTCCATGGTCGACTGTAAGTCTGTCTTGTAGCGTCGGGTTTATGAGGATCATAAGTGAGACACCTCCAGTTGTCAGAGGAAGAACATTCTTCGGTGCTCCTGGCCTAAAGTTACTTATGTGACCTTCTGCTTTGGTCACTGAAATCCCTCAAGCAACCTTTGTCACATGATGACCTTTCCTACCTGGCTCACAACTCCACAGTCCACTATTTAATTTTATCTGCCACCCCAAGGGAATCCTGCTCCCCTGAATATCACTTCTTTCCCGGGGGTGCTCTTTTGCAGCTGCATTCTTTCCATGAAATAATGTTTCTGAGAATTTTGCAATTGCCACTGTTTGTTAGATAAGAACATCGGGGGTACTCTGAAAGGTCATTTTTTGTATTTAAGACAGCAAAAAAATACCTTATTTCACTTGTACTTAAACTTGTTTTGAGGTTTTGTCATTCGCATCGTTTGGCGTATAGTGCATTAAAAGTATATATCAGCATTAATGAATTCTAACATAGCACCTGGCTATAGAAGAGGGACATTTCACAAGGAGCTAAAAATTCAGATCATCTGTTTCATGAATTTCATGTTTGCATTTGATTTGGTTCCTCAAGCTGTGATGCACTGTTTCACATCTCCATGCAGCATTAATATAACTAAAATGGACATATACAGCACAGTGTCATGGATTACTGTGCTGAAGCAAGTTTTACATTTTGCAAGAAGAACAGAGTAGCAAAACAGAAATTCACTATAAATCCATGGGCTGGGTCAGCACCTTTCTTGATATCTCGACTGGCCGGCTGGCAGCCAGGCAGCGCACCAGGTACATCACTGTAAGCTATGAGCTGGTGGGCTCTGGACAGCTTGTGTCTGTCATGAGTAGTTATGTGTACAGTCCTGATTGTTTGGGAAGAGAGCCAAACCTGCTGCTGTGCTGTAGATGAGAGGTGGTATGGATGAGATGTTGTGTGTAGGAGAAGCCTGGTGAAAACAACATCCATCAAGCACAACCCACAGTGGCATGATATTGTATATCCACAGTCTCAGGGTGGGAATCGATTCTTTGCCAAGTTAAACAAGTGTGCAGGAATTTGTCACAGAGGCACATTTACAACTTTCACGATACAACAACATACTAGTCCATCCTGACATTGATTTTCTGTAGTGGGACACATTATGAGTCATTTTCTTAGAGCTGCACTGGTTGGAGAACTAAATCAGCTGCACTGAAAACCACTAAATCAGTCACTTTTCGTTAAAAAGACCTGGTAAATATTAAAGGGTGATTAATTAATAATGAGAACATTTGTTTTTACTGATTAATTGATTTTGTTCTAGCTTTAACTTTACTGATTTTTACAGCATCATCTTCACTGCCTGGTCATTCTTCATTATTCTAATTTATTTTCATTTAATTTAGGTAAACCTTACTGAAATCATCTAGTTACTGAAAAGTCAAAGGACTGCTGCCCCCAGAAACCCCAAAGCAATAGCCTGGTTTTTGGTTTAATATCCATTTTCTTTGCTCATATAATACATATTGCAGTACACACCAGTTAACAGCATTGCTGTGTTTTTGACTATATAGTTTATGTGTCTTCAATGAAATGTAAGGCCCTCTTGTCTGGGGAAATAATTCCATCAAATTTGGAGGAGGGCAGTAGCTCTTGAGATTAGATTGCAACAACCTTTTCCTGAAAGTAGAGAGATTTTATTAATGAAAAGCAAACAAACAAACAAAAAACTCTGTTGTATGCCATCCAGAAAATGATGAGAACTGCAACTATATATATTTTATTTTCTGCAGTATCTGACATTATATGTAGACCTATATGAAACGGATAACCCAAAGATGTACACACTCACACAGACTTGTTTTGGTTACATTTTAAAGCCTTATAAAGCCTGTAGGTTTGTAGGAACAAATGTGAACATGTGTACTCCAATCATCAGCTTTCCCATAACACAACAAAGACATTTCAGATCAAAATCAATGCAGTGTTCATCTTTGTGTTACAAACATTCTTCATCATTGCATTGCGTTACCAAAAACTGGACTTGGTTGTTGTAAATACCTGGGTCTCCCCACCAGTCACTCAGTGGCAGGCTCTTGAATGATAGATATCTACATTGCTGGTCAAAAATATTTACACCACCTCCATTTTTCCAAACTCTGTAGAATTCCTTCATCCTTGTCCAAGCCAAGTGACAACATTACCCACAATTCAACTCGCGTTAAGTCAGATATATAGCTATTTGGTCTTTGGGTGTGTTATGATAATAGCAGCTATTGCAGCTCGGGCAGAAATGGAGAGCAGACTACAGAGGTCTGGTAAGGCCACTGCTTTCTAACACTACACTCCAGATTTTAATTTTCTTTTCTTTTTTCACGTTTTCAAATTTGTCGTCTTCAGGGCAGGGAAATGTCATGCTTTATATGTGTTAATATTTCATATGTGCTTCAATAGGGAATTGGGTCTTGGTTGGCTCCTGCTTCACTTCCCAGTCTTAAGGTCGCACTGATTCAAAGTTCAGATCGGCCTTGGTGGCTTTATTTCCTAACAGACACACACACACACACCCCCTACACTCATTCATACAGATCAGGATGCCCTCCAAAAGCTGAGGTCACTCCAGATCACATCTAAAGTCTTTTAGCGTCGACATTATCACTGTATATTTTAATAAACCATTGCTGTGGCCTACAACCAGGGTCATGATGTGTGTGTGCGTGTGTGTTACCTGCCTGCATGTCTGTCCTAAAGGTATGGCTGCCTGTCAGATAACGTGCCCCTCCTCTGAATGTTTTAGGTCACTCAGTGTTGTCTGTCGCAACAGCAGAAATAATAAGTTAGAGTTTGATATTTGTACCTGGTCTTGTTGACAAACTCAAACAACACAGGACTGTCTGAAAAGGAGGGAGCAAACTGGGAGAAAAACAAAAAAACAAACAAACAGGTGTTATCCTCCCCCTGCAGTTTTTTTTCTTCTTACGCTTCTCTTCTGGCAAAAGAGAAAATCTAAGCGCCATCACTTTTTCACCAACCTGTCTTCTCTTTCTTATCACCTCTACATTCCCACTTCTTTTTCCACTTTCCTCTTTCTCTCACTGTTCTTTCTATTTTTTCACTCTCTTTTGCAAATTATCACCATGTCTCTCCTCCAGTCCTCCCCCTAAACCTTTGCAGTCCTTTTTCCCCTCACTGTCGCTTCTCCTGACTACTTTCTCTGGTTCCGGCCTCCTATCTGTTGCCACTTTCCTCTTCTTATATTGTTCTTATGTTTCCTTTGTCTTTATTGCCCTCCCCTGTCCATCTTGTATAATCACTTATATCCATTCCCTGTTGGTCTCCCTCTCCTCCTCTACAGTTTCCTCTCCCCGTCCACCTTTTTTTTCTGACTTCCTTTGACGTTTGAAGGAGAGTGGGGATCCACTCAGCTGACAAAGGGAGAGGTGATGACGTCACAGCAGACATGATACACCAGCATCTGCTCTGGTCTAAAAATACACACCACAGGGCACACACAGTCAGTCTGCAGCTGCACTCAGCATTTGTTTCCACCTCCACGCTCTGCTGAGATGGCCCAGCTTTTACACAACTGGGGCTTGTGGGCACTCTGGGTTACATGCTGCTGCCCCACAACTGAGCTGCCTTGATGTGTTAAGATATTACTGTTTAAAGACTCTAGCTAGGTGAAGGTGGGGTCACAGTTTGCTGAGAAAGGTGGAAGCATACAGGTTAACCTTTCCTTTGTGAGTTAATTCATTTCATGTTAAAAAAAAAATCATTCAAATTGGCTTTCAAAAGCCCTCATTGTAAATTCCAATTAAAACCTTATCAATGAAGAATACTGATAAAAAAAAAATGTGGCACTCACAGTACAGTACAGCTAATCTTAGGCCACTTCAATCATTTATTCAATTAACCCTTTTATAGCTCCTATTTTTTGGTGTAAGATTGTCGTCAATTTTATTTTGTCATATGTATACAATATTTACTCTGGACCTGATCTCAAGGTGATTAGCATCACGACTCACCCACTTATTTAACAAAGCAAAACAATATTACATTTGATACAAGTAAATGTGACCAACTCCATATATGGAGTTTTCATGTTCTCCCTGTGCTTGTGTGGGTTTTTTCCAGGTACTCCAGCTTCCTCCCACTATCCAAAGACATGCAGGCTAGGGTCTGCATGTCCCTAGTCTGGTGATTATGAATTGCTTGTAGATGTGAATGTGAATGGTTGTGTCTATGTATATGTCAGCCCTGTAAAGACTGTTGACCTCTACACCTGTACACCTGTATCAGTGAAGCTAGACTCCAACCTTCCTGTAACCCTAAATGGATAATGGTATCGCTGATGAAATAGCTAATTGCCTTTATTTCCAAAAAAAACTGATTACCAGCATTAAGTTTAATTATAGTTATAATGTGTGTCTGTTGATATAGTGAAATGACACTTTTAACATTAGCTTTCTAGTTGATGTAGCTAATGAGCTGATGGTCTATGTATCTGGCTAAATAGTATCGGTATAACTTGGGCAGTCTTTCGCAGAGAGTCGTCCGCGAGCAACCACTACTAGTCCGTGAGGTGACATGGTACATATCACGCTTTAAAAATCTACAGGTTTGTTGTTTTCAATATCAAATCAACTAGTATGTGAAATCAAAATGAAAAATGATTTGAATTGACTGTTTTGTGGATTTGTAGGATTTGTGACCCTGTCGTGACCTCAAAGCATGCAGTTAGCCCAACTTGGGATTGTGCTAATGTTAAGTTTAATGTGGATCAGTGGCTTAGGACAGACAACAATGACTGAGTACAGAGACCATGACATGGTACAGCTGTCATTTTAGGTTGTAATTTGTGAACTATTGAAGTTGGCATATTGTTTTGGGGGCTATTAAGAGTTAGGTGCGTGGGTGTTTTTTTTATGGGTTAATGGATCCTTGGTCTGAAGAAGTTTGAGAAACACAGACTGAGAGGGATAGGCTCAAAATCTTACAACTTTGACAATTTAATTACGATAATAAACATTACAAATGTGTGTGGCATTGAAATAATTGCTTTGAGCAACATTAGAAAGATAATGCATATTTAACAAAAACCATTATACAAAATATGGCAGTAACAGAAGTCTGCAGAGAAGAACCTTGACAGCTGTTTACTTCAGTAATCCTTCCAACATTGTCCCCAGAGGACACAGTAAATGAACACTGTACATATCAGGAAATATCCAGCTCTCACTATCAACTGTCCTCAGTCTGTTTCCTGTCACTCCTCTTCCTTTTCTCATCAGCTCATGTACTTTTGTGTCACTATTGTTTGGGTTGTGTTGTTGTTAATTACGTTTCTTTGCTGTTGGAAAGTAACACACATACACACACACAAACACAGAGTGAATTGCTGTCTTTGAGCAAGGCTCTGAATCTGCAACTTCTCTGGTCCTCACCAGTGGAGGATTGTGTGCAAATCCACAGTAGAAGGTATTGAGTTGTGGACTTATTAGACTGAAGATATGCCATCTTTATTTAAAGAAATGATTTTCAAGGAGTGCATAATGTGCTGTAAGAATTTCAATTGTTCTTTCATAGTAAAATATGTCATCCTCTGTCCTGTTTCCTATGTGTTCTTGTGTCTCTGCTGGTGTTGGCATCTAACTAGGGAAGCGGAGCAGGCAGGTCTGTCAGACTTGGAGATCATCTCCCAGCCGGTGGAGGATGAGAACCAGTGCTTGGCTCCTCCAGTCCAGCTGGTGAGTTTTGGCTACAGAGATCTACCACTGGCAGCTCTGGACCTCTCGCTGGCTGGCTCACAGCTCCTTTCCAACGCAGATGAAGACGAAAACAGAGAAGGGTGAGTGCGACTACCGTTGTATGGTGAACACTTCTTCTTCTCTATACTTACCGGCCACTAGGTACACCCTGCTCTTTCTATACTGAACCTGCCTTTTCTTTCAAAATTGCCTGAATTCTTCAAGGCATAGATTCATCAAGATGCTGGAGACATTTCTCAGAGGTTTTAGTCCACATTGACATGATAGCATAATGCAGTTGCTGCAGGTTTGTTGACTACACATCCATAATGTTAATCTCCTGTTTCACCTCCTCCCTTTCGAGTGCAGTGAACTCATTGTCATGTTCAAAAAACCAGTTTGAGATGCTTTGAGCCTTGTGACATATGCACTGTTATCACACTGTTATCCTGCTGGGAAGATGGGTACACTGTGGTCATAAAGGGATGCACACAGTCTGTAACAATGCTCAGCAAATTAATGATGCTCAACTGGTGCTAAGGCACCAAAAATCTCTACACAATTTGTCAGCAGAGAGGCGTGAATGACACATTCGTGGTATTTTTTTTCTAGGTGACTATTCTTAAGGTGTTTTTGTGGCACACCAGTGGAACAATCACACTCACAGTCAGTGTTGAGCCAACAGTCCTGCAGTCTGCTTAAGGAACTAAAAAAAACAAACTGATTCCCAAAGACAACTAAAAATATCACTATTCAAAAGCACTTACCTCTCATGCCACATCTCCTTTTCACCACAATGAGCACTGAGCATGTCATGTTTATATTTGTTAGAAAACCTAGCTAGACCTTTCTAAGTCCCACTACCAAAACAGCAGATAATGTTTTTCCCCCTTTTACACATGTTACAGTCAAAGGAGTCAAATGCTCATTTTGTCCGCTAAAATTGACCTTAGTTTTCCTGTGTAGTGTTTATGATATCCATTTCTAGAAATAAATACAAATAAAATCTTTAGTTCATCGGGGAGGAATCCTCATAAATCCTCTACAGGTGATTTTCAATTAATTGAAAGTATGTTATAACTGAAGCATCATCTGAAAATTGAAAGACATTTGTTTTGTGTGTAGTCGATGTACAGTATATAAAAGTATATCCTACAGTCCAGGATTGTTATTTTTCAGTATCTACATAATGTGAAAAATGATTCAACATTAGTATTCAGAGCTCGTCATTTTCACCCTGAGGTGATTACATTGACCAAAACATCAGCCAATGACAACAGCGGTAAGCCAGTCTTTCACACTTTGCATATTAGACATGCAGCTCTGCGATGAAGGTGTCCACCTTATAGAGTGTTGAAGATTGAACTGATGCAAGGCAAACTTTGCTGATCTACCCTGTCAGCAGTGACAGGGAGGAAGAAGCTTAGAGAAATAGCAGGTGCACCGCTTGTATTGATCTTTGCCTCGGAGTGTGGAAGGTGGACATGCATCATACTGTACATACAGGTGAATCGGACAGCTTTAAGGAGAACAAGGTATGATGGGAATATACACTGAAACCTCAAGCTGGCTCGATAGAAATATGTTTTCTCTGTTGGAGTATGATTGAAAAGAAATAGAAGAAGGTGTAAGAAGAAGTTTTTGAAAAGTTGCACAGAGCAATCGTCTCATTGTTTCTAATAACATTGTTAACAGGAATCATATTGAACACAGATAATATTTATAACATTTTCACCACCGCTAATGTCCAGACCCTCCAAAGTCAAACTTGTCACAAATTTAGGTTGCATTATGGGAAATTTAGAACTTAGTATTTATGGACCCATTTTAGACAGACACTAAACGTCAGGATATCTTAGCCTGTGTTTCCCTTTAATTTCAAATCCCTTTTTCACGTTAGTCCTGCATTCTTACTTAAGGTCAGTTTTTATTTCTGGCCTCACAACCATGTAAACTGAAACAGGTACATGCAATGTGTATGTGTACACATGTCCACGGTCAGTGCGTTCTTGACATGAACAATATTTCCTTGTTAAGACCATCTACCACACAAACACACACTCTCTCTCTGTCTCTCTCTCTCTCTCTCTCTCTCTCTCTCTCTCTCTCTCTCTCTCTCTCTCTCTCACACACACACACACCCACACACCCACACACACACGTCCCATCACACTTGCATAAATGCCACATAGTATGCATGATTATCATCCATCATGTGTTAAGTCTCCCTCCCCAAGTCCTTGACTTGCTGTCCCCGTTGCTCGGTATTACGTCGATTTATCATTAAGTGACAACCTCTGGGTTGTCCAGCATCCATAAGTTAACCGAGATCAATTCATCATTTCAGACAAAGTACCCGCCCTCCCTCCTCCTGCCTGCTGACAGCAGGAGCCTTTATTGTAAGTGACATTTTACAGCGAATGAGCCAGGAGCCGATAATATCACACACTTAATTTCTTGTAAGTCTTTTGTTCTAACTATACATGATGTCACGGGCAGTTACTGTATTTTGTGTCACATGTTTGATCAGAAGGAGGCTGTTTAATGTTCTCCTTCCAGCTAGGTCATTGATATTTACTGATTGATTAAAATTACAAATTATCAAATTGTTCTTGACTGATTTTTACATATTTTGGACTGCACCAGCTGGGCCCTGACTGACTCTCCGGGTTCCAAACTGTGTTTTTCAAATTAAGCTGAAATCACAGCTTTGTCTTTACTCTGTGTGTTTGTTGATTTTGTCAGACACTGTAGTTACAAAATCAGGATTTGACCATAGACAGTCCAGCCAGTGATGTTTGTCATTATTATGTGACATCACTTTATAATTCAGCAATGCAGACTTTTTTTCTCTGAGAATTTGGATGCATGATGAGGCATTTCTCTAGCCTCTAGTCCAATGTAACTTAAGGCTTAATCAGTTCAGTCCCATAAACTTTAAGTTAAAAATTGTTATGAAGAACCCTTATGTAAAAATGATAAAGATGAATTATACAATGAAAATATAAAAAAAAGAGGAAATGCTGTAAGTATCATTGATTTAGAGATGAGTGTCTGCATAGTAATTACGGTTGAAGTCATGTTAAACTTATGAGCTGCTATTTTTTTCTGCCTTAACATGACTGTGTGAAAGGGTGGTATGGCATATGGATATGAGGTCACATCACAGCTGTCCTTTTGATTAGTCACCATGTTAACAGATTTTTTTTTTCCACCATGCAAAACCTACTCCTTGTCCAGTCTCCTCATTCTGTCCAGCAACTGTGACTCAAACCTGGCTCTTAGCACAAGCTCTCACTAGGATGCACATAAACACCATAAGCTGTAGTACAGGCTCCAACACACACACACACACACACACACGTACCATATCCATACACAGCGACTCATCCAAGTCCTCCGTTTGACACCAAATCAGGTCTCACTCCATTGGTTCCCTTCAGTTAGCCAGTCATGGCCAGGAACAGATGGACGTCACAGACGCACCGTCAACAGTGCAGTAGGCGATGCTGACACTCACACTGTGCTTGTATCACAACCAGAACACCCTTCATGTGTCCTGTCGTATATCAGGGTACGTGATGGCATGCATGTCCATCCCTGAATGCAGAACGAATAAGATGAGAGCTAATGAGATGGTGAGTTGTTCACTCACTGTGTTGGGTTGCTGCTGTTTGGAAAAACTTTAGTGTACAGCGATGAATTATGCATACAGCCTTTTTTTTTTTTATCATAGCTCAACTTGTAAAATACCTGTATGCCTGCTGAAACTATGATTTATACAATTACTGGGTCACAGGCCTGCTGTTGTTGAGTAATTACAAAAACAAGACTACCAGTATGTTTAAATGAGCTTGTGTCCAAGGGCAAGAGACTACATTTCTCCTTCTGGTCTTGGAGGCTGAAAAACTGTGCGAACCCCTGCTGCAAGAAGCTCTAACAACAGATTTACCAGTCACTGCAGTGAGGGTTATTTTACCAGTGAGCTCAATTTGCTCAAACTGTGCTTAGTGCGATGGGGTCACTATTTCATATTCAAGTCATTAGTGCCAAATGTCTGGCTGTAAAAATGCTGCCAGGGGGAGTTGTAAAAGTCATCATTCTTTCTTTTAGCTTTAATGAAATTCCATTTAAATCCACCAGGCATGAGCCCCAGTAATGTGTGTATTACATCTCCAGTATACCTTAAATGCTACTACTAATCCTCCTCATTAATCACCATTATCAGGCCTTGTGTCTGGCCTTGTATTGGAAACTTTCATTAGGATGTTCCTATAGCTCTTGAATTGTGATAATAGAGGTGAACTATAGAGGAGCACTGCTGTTTACAGACCTGTGGGATTTGACCTGAGAGGGAATATACAACACTTTCAATCGGTGAGAATCAGCAGTGAAAAGATGAAGAAGAAGCCTCCTCTGACATTAAGGCCTTGTCATTAGAATCAAGGCGATGTAGCGGGAGAGCGTCTCACTGAATGTGTCAGGCACTCTGCTTCCTTCAGGTCCCTCCCTCTGTTCTATTCTGTGGATTTCAGCACCGCTGGGCTTTCGGTGATTACGCCGGTGTCTCCGTCTCCTCATTACCGTATCGATCTACCTCTCAAACAGTCGGCGGCCATTAGCCTACTTAAATGACATTCACGAACGCCACGCCCATGCACCATCATCACGTTTTACAAGTTTTATGCAGCAGTGGGCGGGTTACTTAAATCAGCACTATCAGATTAGCTTACCTGTGAGCTGACTTTGTTGGGTCATGATGGTATGTAAGCACCATCAGGCCCATGTACAGTATGTGTGCTCACTTTCAGAATGCCTTTAGGAAAACCTGGAGTGCATCTTACAGAGAGACAGATTGCAAAAGTCACCTTTAGGGAAATGAGGCTGAGGAAATGAAAAATTTTTTATGAGCATGTTGAATGATGAAGTGAGGTTGAGAGGAGGCAAGATGCAGCAGCGGGATGGGAATCCACAGCCATCAAAATGAAAATGTATATGTAAAGAATCTATTGGCTGCTCCGCTGACTATACCTGGAAAAGTGGATTGCTCGACCTCCCACCCACCACCAGCGTGCATTAGCTGGCTCATTGGTTTTCTGAGATAGTGAAGAGGCGCCCTGGAGGAAGCTGGGCATGGGAGAATAGGCATGCTCTGATGTGATGTTTGGCAGAACGGGCATGTGCGCTCCTGAAACTAAGAATGTCACAACCACGCTGGAGGTGTTTCATCAACATGGTGACAGTTCATTGGGTGAGGAGTGGAAACTTATTTTTACTAGGTAGTTTGTTTAGTCTCACCATCAGCAGAACCTTTCTCATCTATTTCCAGAAAGAAACTGGGTGTAAATGAAAATCATGTGCAAACTTAACATCAAATTTGATTGAACTGCTTGTAGCAACACGTTTTAAACTAATGGTAGTATGTAGAAGTAGCGAAAGTTGCCTGAAATAGAATAATTGCAAGAGAAAAAAAACACAGCTTATTAACATGGTTTGTGTTGTGAGCAGGAGACAACTCAAAGGCAGTAATTGTGTTTATCAAACAGAGCTTTGTGCTATTGTGCTTTGCCCATACTGTAAGGCTGCAGCGTGTTTCATAGCAGGAAGCAGAGGGGATTAATCAAGAGAAAAGGCTCCTGTGTCAAGTTGCCACTGTGTGATGAAGCACCTACTGTCAGCCATGTTTGCATATCATAGCCTGTAGCATTGTGAAGGTGGAGCTGATCTCACTGCTATTTCTTATATAGTGAGCTGCCCTCACTTCACTTGATGGCAAAGTAGTCACTCAGGCACTGCCTCCCTCTCTCTCTCTCTCTCTCTCTCTTTCTCACACACACACACACACACACACACACACACACACACACACACACACACACACACACACACACACACACACATACACACACATGCATGCACATAGAGTATTTATACATTTAGAAAGAAAGAGGGGAAACAAGGCCAGGCCTGACAAGCTTTCTCACTGCACTGCGTAGTGGTTGTTATCTAATTCTCTGT
>OMNW01019040.1:0-11040 GCA_900303245.1 Selene dorsalis | reverse complement strand
TTTTTTTTTCCTTTTAACTTGGAAAAACAGCTAATTATTTTTCCATTAGCTTTCTGTCAAGTAATTGATTAATCATTCAATCATTAATCAACTCTGCCGCTGATTGGGCAAATTTCACAGGCTTGCAATAATACAATCTGACTATGGATAAGATCAGGGAACCTTATGTGACCTCCAGACAAACATCAGCCTACATAAATATAGTATTACACTGTGGGACTGCAACTAACGATTACTTGATCAATTAAAGAATTGCTTGATTTACTGTTCAGTCAATAAAATGTCAGAAAATAGCCAGCACATGTTTCAAGGCCCAGAAATATCCAGCCCACAATCACACAGGACTAAGAAAACCAGCAAATATTCACATTTGAGAAGATGGATTTGGGGCATTTCTGTCATGAACATGGCAGATTTGTTTTCTTTTTTCACCTCTTATATCAGCCTTACAACAGAGACCATGGAGCTCATGATCAAATCTACCACATCTAGCTGAGTCAGAGTAAGTGATCATATCTCTTATTCTAATGAAAGCAGTGAAGCCAAAACTAAAAGTCCTGAATTTTAAATAATCCACTTGAACTGTAAAACAAGACTGCAGAGATATCAAATGTTTACCTATCAGATGAATGTAATGGAGTAAAGGGTACAGACTTCCGTTCTGAAGAGGTGTACAGACTAATGACCTAGATTGATGACATGAGGTGAAAAGTTCCTGCAATACAGGCCTGGCAGTCTATTGCTGCACTTTCTGTCCACATACCTGTCATACTGAGCGAACCTTGTCCTTCATTGTGTTTCCATGGCACCCTTAACAGAGGGTGTGTCTGCTATAGGTGTGCCATCAGTGTGCACCTGCTACAAAAAAAACTGCTGCGTCTGTACCTTCAAGTAGCATTAATCACCTCTTTGGTCTCAGAGCAAGAAGAAAAGAATCAATCATGAATTTAGTCCAGCTTCTGCAAACAAGGAAGCAATCCAGTGCATCCCAGTATGTACTGGGAATGATGGGAAGGATACAATGGTGCAGTTACCAGGAGGGGCCACTAGAAAGATTGACAAGCTCTGCATGTGGCACCAGTAGCCAGTCTATGGTGTTTTGGCCAATGTGGTTCATTGTGTGTGAGCTATAGCGTTTTTTTATAGGCGATAACATACGACATGCACACAAATTAACAATAGAAATGTTAATTTGTGTGTGTTTCCCTTTTTTTTAAATATGGAAGTAAAGCACATATGTGGGAAATGACTCTTAGAAATCAGAGATGTCTACAGAGAGACCTGCTTGTGGATTGCAACACTAGGCTGCGCTTACAGGCCTTAAAGAAGTGGTTCTGTATAAATATTGCAAAATGGCAGAGTGAATACATTTAAACTAACAGTTTTAGTTGAGAGTGTGGGACATTAAGCCACGTTTGAGTGCGCCATTTAATCGCGAACAAGCAGAGACTGTGAGCTCAACCAAGGCTCCAGCACAACGTCTAGTTAACAAACCCCATCTGAGTGGACAAAGACCCAGCGTCAAATGTAGAAAGTGACACGAGAAAGCGACCGTTTCTCTGCCAACTTTTACCGCTGTTTGTTGGCACATTTTTTTAAAAAGACGATAACAGGAGAAAAACGTCACTTAAACAGCGCTTGACCGGGCAAAGTAGCCCGTCCAACTGCACCAACTTAACACAGTTCATTTTCGGTTACAGGCTTACCTTAATGTTCACTCCAGTGAGAATGGGCAAACGGCGACACACTCAACACGCCAAAATGGAAACCCGTGTGGCAAACAGTAAGTAACTAAGCCCGCGAAAAAGCTACAAAAATAACGTTTAAATCCACATATCCTCTGGTTTCCCTGTTATTTTTTCTTTTAAATCATAGACTGGCCATGTAGTGCTCGATCTATCCTCGCTTGTTTTTCTGTCGCAGGCTCACTGCCTCCACCTCAATCACTCCTATCAAGCCAGTGCCATGGAAACGGGACTTCCGTTCTAGACTACCAAAATAAAACGTCGTTTGGGACGTCATTAGATTACAATTGTCATGTTGACTGCTCACAAGTTCTCTCCTACCCTCTCCCCTCCAGCAGCACATTCTGTTTATATATTGTGAACTTTTTTTTTTACAATACTTCATCATATTTTTATTTTATATCTAGCTCTTATTGATTTATTCTACTTAACAATCTATCTTTCTTCTTTGCACATTATGCCAAATCTGTTTCTGTTTCTGACTCTGACATCCTCCACAATAAGATATGTGGCAGTTTCACTAGGAAATCCTCAAACCACCAGTTTTCTGTGGTAAGAAACTCAACACATCTGGTTTTCAGAGGGGAATCTGACTAATATGAAGACATAACAATGAGACTAGACAAGACTGAACTCCGTCTGATGAATAATTTTGGTTGCAGCCTAATTGTTCCCACATGGATGATGGAATAATGCCACCATACCTAGTCCTTTCTGTGTGAATTGGCTGATGGATAAAATGTAAGCAATCTGACAAAACACAACTTCACAACAAATAACCACATCATAAATTTAATTATTCCAATAGACTTCAAACAATGAGACAAAATATACGAATCTAGGCCTGTTGTATAATTATTACAAATGCTTTCAAGTGAAATAGTACTTCAGTGCAGCACCAGATGACAATTTTATTTTTATCACTGATTCGTTTTTGTACTTTGTGCTTGCATCGTTTTACTCAGGTTTACAATATTACTTTCAACAATGACTTACTAGAGCGAAAAGTCACTGATATTTTGAAGGTTCATCATCGATTTCCGGTGGGGTCCTGCTTCTTTCAATCGGCTTGATCGCCGGCCCCATTGGTGATGTCACCAACGCCGGGACTAGTACAGGACAACGCCAGAGGAAAAAGGGACTAACTCTGGGGGACTATGTCGCCCCTTGCTGATGACAATGGGAAATGTGTTTTATTGATTTCTCCTTTTTTCGATGCTCATGTCCTTCCGGCGTATTTATAGTGGAAGTGATTATTTTGAGAAATCTTCTGACTCACGTCTCCACGCCTCTCTGTGTCAACACAACCTCCCCACTCATGAATCCAGCAAATGTCAGGTATCTACAGTGATGAATAAAGTCATCTAAAACTCATTCCTCTTCACACACTTCCTGTTTTCCTCACTTGCGTCTTGAATACATTTTTATCCATGCTATTTACACCAACTGGCAGAAATGTTGAGATATTTTTTTCCTCTTTTTTATTTTGTTTTGTTTTTTAGATGAATAACACACAATGGAAAAATATTACATTCATAACAGGTATAGTTCACTCTTGCTGCCAGAGGTTCATCATACAGGAAACTGCATTGAATAATAAAGAGATAAAGAGATGCTCACTCAGTAAGGTAGTACCTGTCAATTGTGCCAATGAGTTAAGTCAAATGCTAAAAACTCTTTATATAGTTTAAATGTAGTTCATGTTAAAGTTTGTGATAGATGTTGGTCCATTAATAGGCAGTATAGTTTTTCTTGGTCAGTTTAAGTTCAAAGTCAGTTTAAATTGGTGATTAATTTGGAAACAAAATTAATTTTGGTCATGGTTATTTTTGGTTTATTACTCTCTTATGTGACTCATCGGATTACATCATATCTTCGTCACATACAGACATGTGCCAGCCCCCTCACCCCACTATTCTACACCATCAAAGTCAATTATAATGATCTAATTTTTCCCACACTATTCATGTGTTATCAGTTCACTTGACAGGGATGCGTGGATTCAAATGTCTTTCCTTGTTCCCTGCTCCACAGCACCCCCACATGGCTGATCTTTAGTCCTACACTGGGAATGGAGTGATGATTTTCTGATTCTCATCTTGGATTTTTGGATAACAAACAGAAACTCAAAATGGTTTGAGGGCCCTATATATTTTTATTTATTTTTTTCTGTGGTTAAAAAAAAAAAAACATCAGAATTGAAAGCAGTTTATATTGACTCCTGAATTGTTGAATGCCCCATCACAAGGGGGCAGGGCATCCCTGGCAGGGAAGTTAAACACTGTCTCCTCACACAACCTTTATCGGCTCACTGTACTACAGTGTCAGGATGTTAAAAATAAGAAACCCGCTGGTGACCTTTTCACCCAACCCCCTTCTCTTACTCCGTGCAGACAATGGCTTACATGTTCTAACAAGTCAATTTAATTAGAAAGCACTTAGACGAATAAGTACAAGCACATGCTCAGGCCTATATGTTGAAGATCTGCATTTTACGATACATCTGTTCAAACGCAGCTTACTAGATGATAATTGGAAAGAGCTGAGGTGCATGTTTACATCAGTTGTTATTAGATTTCATTGTTGTATTTCAATAATGTTGGAATCTGGTGGTCTGTGACTAAGTGGTGATATTATATAAGAATATTAGTGTGTGCAGGGGAATTAAAGCTGCTGTAAAAGTGCAAAACTGCTGGAGCGTCCCTCACACGCCTTCTCTCTTCAGCCCCAGGAGAGCTTGACTTATTAATCGAGGCTGAGTAACACTTGTCAACACTCTATCTGCCACTGCTATAACCAGGATGTCTTCCACTTTAGACCCATGCCCCTCATATTCTCACCAGCCACACAAAATCATCCTACTGAGTGACTACTGAGAGCTGAGAGGAGCTATAGTTACAAAGCTCTGATGAAACTGGATGTTTACTTTGGCAGAAAGGCGCCCGTCTTCAAGTCCACCTGACTGGAAGTGATGATGTATGTGATGAAGCGGTGGCTCCCGGGCTATGTTTGCTATTCTGTGGCCTACAGGCCCATGCAAAATATGAATCACAGTAAAGGCAGACTATCATGGTCATACACAAGGGTTTTAGAAATACCAGGAACCACAAATTGAACTGACCATTAAGGGATTGAGGATGAATTTCCTTGATATACATATGTGCATTTTTGAGGTATTTGGATGCCAAAACCTCCAGGTCAGAGAAAATCATAGAAATGTCCCTTAAAAATTATGTGTTTTACATTATAAGACATTCATACTGTAGAATAAAGCTGTATTATTGACCCTATAATTATGCAAGCTTGAAAAAACTGCAATGCTCCAGAAATGTCTTTACAAACAAAAATCCCAGCATGTTTACATAAACGTAATGCAATGAACTGAGAAAAGAAAAGTTTGCCCTGTAAAATCAAACAGATAATTGTCCAAGAATTTAATCTCATTGATTCATAAAGAGAGGACAATTTTCTCTTTATGAAAGAAATCCAGTTTTTCATAGGAAAAACAAATGAGCCAGCATGAGCAGTTAAACTGTATCATTGTATTGGCAATATCTATTACACATTAATTCAGTGAATTAGGTATGAGTAGTTACGTTGCTAACGACAAGCACATGCTACAGCCTGTTTATTTTTTCACAGCAAACATGTTCTGAAGGTAAAGTTGTGTGACAGCATGCGGTGGATGATGAGATTTAGAAAATGATTAAAAAATGTTCAAGTATATATGTGGACTTTGAAATGTATATGGTCTTTTGAAAGAGATCCATTCAACTCACAAAGTGTCTTCACATGACTCCGTCGCCAATGGCAGGTCTGTAAAGGCAAGTGATCTGCCTGGGCCACATTAAAGGACGTTCTGTATGTTAACTTTGTATGAAGAATTTTAAGTTGATTATTATTTAGGAAGATTTAGATCATTTCAAAGTGAAAGAAAAACTGAAGCTGAGACTGTCCTCTGTTTTATCTCTTAACCACAGCAGTAACTCAAGAACACAAGCATAGAAACCAAACCACAAACAAATCTGCAAAATTAGTTTACTGTAATAATTAGGATTTACTGGATCACACCACAAAATATATAATCATATATTAACAGCTGGCAGGAACTGTTACTTCTTGGTTTGAGGTTTACTGAAGGACCACAAAACAGGATCCAGAAACAATGCAGGTGTGACTGTTGCAGATGTTAGGTTGTTGATTCACACTCTTAAATTGTGATGTTTCTCGTCTTTCTTTCCACACCCTCACCTTCCTCTATGTTGCCTTTTAGATCGGATGTTTCCCAACTTTAAAATGATTAAATCTGAGCTCAAAGTGGTCAACAGCTCATGAGGCAAAATGTCAACAACCAATACATGTGATTCCTCGGTAAATGCCAACTTCATGCTACTGTTTTAGGTTGCAACAAAGAACCATCACTTTGAATATCAGAGACTAGGCCAACCTGCATTGGTGGGATCTCAGATATTAATATCAGTATTGTAAAAACTGTATGTGAAACTCGCCTTCTTGTGGCAGACAGCCAACGTTTACAATGTCAGCATAGATTAACATCAAGGAAATGGACAAGGATATGACGCTCATTTATCCCTTCAGTATAAATAGCTGCCCATTAGCCCTGCAGTTACTTTGACAAGCTGTCTACAGACCATTCACTCTCACCTCCCCACCAAACCAAAAGCCACTTACTGTCAGAGTAGTCAAATAAAAAAACCTGACAGCATTACAAAGTTGGGCCCATTGGGCTGATTCAGCCTTCAGCTGCCACCACACCGCACCTTCAGCATCGATCTCTCCTCTTGGCTCCAGATCTTTTGGATCTGTATTCTGGGACACAGGGTGGGGGGCTTGGTACGAGCTGCCAGGGTCCCACCATGACAGCTGTCCTTGCTTTGCAATGGACAGAATTAGTAGGATAAACACAGCCAGAGACAGAGGGGCCCAGTTGTTGACCGGATAAGTGAGGTCAGATGAGACTGCAACAGTCTTTTACCCACTTAGTAAATGAGAACATGAGATAAACAACCAAGAGTGGGAGTTTTGGCTGAAACTCTTTTAGAAGAGCTGGATTTTACTGTTTATAATCAGCAGAGGAGATGCAGGGTGGCCAGTTTTTAGGAAGAGGTGGAACAAATCCCCAGAAGTTGGTTTACTCCCACAAAGCCAAAAAACAGATCTCTATGATATAATTTTATTGTCGGTAACTTCACCTCAGCGATGAGGCCAAAGGAGAGTCTTTCTGTGGGCAGAGAGTAACGTAATAATGTCTGATCCAAGTTAGGAAATGATTGTCCTGCATCAAAATATTAATGCTGTCACAAGGATCCTCTCTGCTCTACTCTCCAGTGCTCTCTACATTGAAGGCAGAGCCTCTAAAAGCCTGTGTCAAACTGCTGGATGCCTTTAAATGTCACACTATGAGAAAAGCAGGTCAGTGTCAGGTTGACTGTCTGCACAGCTGCATGTACAGCGCACGTGGAGAGACTGTTCAGGCAAAAAAGAACAAAAAGAAAAGAGGAATTTCAGCATCTAAATAAAGTGTCTGGTGACTGTTGGGGCTGAAACATCCCACCGATCTCCTCAGGGATTTAGCAGTCTGGGAACACAACACCGGGCTAAATGACTGAGGCTTTGCTGTGTCATATATAGACCCACATCAGTGCGACAGCACCAAGCGAAGAAAGAGTGAAAATGAGTACAGGAGCCTTTTAATAATCATCATGACTTTAACGTCAGGTGACAAAGACACACTAACTTGTGAAGCGAGCAAAGAAAAAGTCTATTCAGACAGTTTTTGGCAACTGCAGGAGTGAATTGAATTACTTTTACCCTGTTTGTCACCTTGTTTTGTTTTTTTCTGTCCCAGGATGCTCCCTTGCCTTAACTACCATCAGGCAAGTTAAAACAATAAACAACTTTGCCAGTGGCCATATATATATATATATATATAAACAAATCCCCTCATCCCTGCCAGGCTTCATAATTGATTATGGGCTTTATCGAAGTTACACGGGCATCATTATATTGCCATCTGACACAACAACAGCTTTAATTGAAATCTCTGTTTACTTGTTAGAGCAGCAGCAGTAATCCATAAACAGTCACATGTTCTCATCATTTGAGCTTGATTATGTAATTTTCATGTGAACTCATAACAAAAAAAAATACTGGGGACATCACGCCAAAGACAAGACAAAGGTTAAACTGTGCTCTTAAGTGATAAAATGGCGGCCTGGGGGCTCCATGCTGCAGCTTATAAAGTGACCATGCACAGACTCCAGAGTGAAAGGACTGTAAATCTGTGATGGCAAAGCAAAGACATAAGTCCTCTCTTTTCTTTTCCAGACACTTTTGCAGCTCCTGCCCTCACCCTGGTTTCAAGACATTCACAAGGAATACAGGGCAGTATGAGAAGGCACTAGTATATATTTGGAAATGCAGCTAGACTTCATTAATATAGTTGTGTCTTTCTGGCATAAGAAAAATAACAACACTAAGAAAATTGATATCATTGACCACATTCCCATAACTACAAAATCCTAGCAAAACCAGAAGGTAGCATTATTCTTATTTTCAGCTCAACATTTCCGGTCAATAGTTCAGTTAAAGATTGTTGTGCTTGTGCATCAAATGTCTGGCTGCAACAAGCAGCCAGTTAGCTGGAGGCTGGAGGGAAACAGCTAAACTGACTCTGTCCAAACAAACCCCGGCTCTAAAGCTGAAGTTACATTCTGTTTGTTCCGTCTGTACAAAAACTGGAATCTGAAAATTATAAGATGCAGATGCAGTTTTATTGGGGGACCTACTTGTTTACAAAAATGGTCATTTCCACACTGGTTAGGGTTAGCGATTGGGCTTTAGTCATTCATAAGGTCAAGTGGGCGTGGTTTCATTTAAACTGGGTTGGAAAAACTAGCTGATGCGTCCCGACTGGGAGCAGTAACTTCCTGAAATCTGTCCAAATTTTGCCATTAGGACAGAAGCAGGCTACCACCCAACCCCACCCCCAATTTGTTGTCGTTATGCTAAATTGCTAGGGGTAGTTTTATATTTTCCAGAGGCATGACAAGATGGTAACCGTGATCCTCTGATCTGAATAACTTTCTTCATGCAGCCCAATCCACACAGTGAAATATCGAGATGAGGCTATATGGTAGCCTGAGCTGGTAGACTCCTGCTCTACACTTGCTAAGCTGTAGCTATGTCCAATTCCCTCAGAGGGAGCCCAAAATGATTTTGTCCTTCCTCATCAGTACTAATTGCCCATTTGAGACCTTAATTATGACATTGTACGTTCTTTCACTCACTGGTATCCATTTTAACCAGTTTGACCACAGACAGGCGGTGAAGTTCTTCCACAGGATCATACTGGATCTTGGATGACCCAGAGAAATTCCAGTCCAATTGGTTCCTGTGGCATTAATGATTAACGGGCCACTAGTGATGATGGGGTCTGCTTGGCTTGACCTTTCCATTTGCAACAGAAGTAAGCACCAGGCTTTCGCATCACGATAGCCTGGCTGTGCCCAGACAGCTGCACCTTTATCCGCTGGCCTTAGCAGCTGAGTTGGAGGCCTCGGTCCAGGGGGTACACTGTGGGGGAGGGATGACTGTGTGCCAGCTGAAGGCAGGGAAGAAGTAAAGGCTAGGGGCGGGGAGAGGGGGGCAAGAGAGCAAGGGCCGAGGGCAAGTTGGGCCAGGCTTGGACAATGTTTCAATTGCTCATGAAACAGATTTGTCCTGTGAGGTTTAAATTAGACCACATGTCTGAAATTAAGTAAACTGAAAATTCCTGTGTGAAATACTACAGGATTATTATTATGTCTTCAATGTACACATTAGCAACATAAGAGGGCAATGGTGAATATGTTATTAACATATGTACTCGTGTTTTATGCTGGAATTTCAACAATTTTTTTTTTTTTTTTTTACCAAAAGTATATTGGACACATGAAGGAAAATATGACTAGTCTGTTTGTGGAGTAATCAAATCAAATCAATTCCCAGTTTTGTCCGTGTCCTGAACTAGTAGAACATCGTCTGTCTTCTGTCTGGAGAGAAGTCATCTGACTTCAATTTCACCTACAACCAAACGACACAGCTTCCTGTTTACCCTGGCTGCCCACTTTTAACCTGTTAACAGTAAGATTCAGGGAAACTTTGCAAAGCTATTACACACAGTTAAGAAGAAGGCCAATGCAGTATTTGGACAGTGGCTGCAGAGCTAATAAGATGTTACCCAAAATGGCTAATAAAATAAGCCTAAGTGACAGAAAAAACAGTGTTTATTTAAATTACATTGGATAACTAATATCCTTGCAACAACTATTCAATCTACATTCGCTGTGCTCGTACGTAAACACAAAGGTGATTTGAGGTAAATGCTAAAGTTAGCACACAAATGTGCAGCAGCTGTAGTGCCATGTTCACCATGCCAACGTTTGCTTGTTAGCACTACACACACACACACACACAGTGCACCTGGGCCTCATTAGTTTTTCAGGTATCTGGTCATGAAGTAAAGTACTGGACAAATTTAAATTTTGTCTCTATGTTGGTGCAGGATGATCAGACGGGATATGTAGTTCTAAGCTGGTCCAACCTATGGGCGTTCAGATCTTAAGTCAAAAGTCAACCTGCTGGTGAAACTGGAGTCTTTTAGGAACCGTAAAAATTGCGATGACAGGTATTTTAGTCTTTGTGAATTAAGAAAAGAAAAACTATACTTGTATAAACATACACACATACACATACACACAGACTGATTTAATACTTTCCTAAGCACTGAGCTCTTTATGGCTTGCCACAAATAGAGCACTATAATCTTAGTAGAGCACTGCTGACGTATTTTCTCAGTGGAGACACCACCAGGTCAGAAAAACCTGTTTGAGAGAGAGAGAGAGAGAGGTCGGGTGAGGAAAGAAAGACTGTGAGAAGAGTATTGGATGTGACACGGGGGGGTGTAGCGGTGTGAACAAGAGAGTGTGGGGTTGCGGAAAACAGTGCTACAAGTTTCTTAGAAACCATGTGGGCGTCTGTCATTAGCAGGCCTGGATACCATATTCAACACGTTAGACTTTTGGGATCGAATGCGTACTCCCTTGGGAGGAGGAATATAGGGAGGTAGAGACAGATGAGAGTATAGGGATAAATCCCCCATGATAACAGTCTTTGACATTCGACCCTTGGCATTTTTCCATCATGCATCAGAGGCCTAAGGAATATTAAGGAAATATGTAACAGTGAATGTGTGTGTTTGTCTGCGTGTGTGTCCGGTATTTTGATAATGATA
>OMNW01019039.1:15032-90952 GCA_900303245.1 Selene dorsalis | reverse complement strand
AAAACTAAATCAGCTCAGAGGAAAGGCTCAGATGTGGGGGAGGAATCTCATTCTTCACTTCCGCCTGTTTTTCTTCTGACCTTTTAGAAAAAGAAAAAAAACGCTGAACAATTTTAGTTACCAAGGATACCTCAGGCAGCTTTTCTTTTGAGCCGTCTCACTTTCTTCCAGTTTGGCATGTAGCCAGCAGTTAGTATAGCTGAAGTAGCCGCACAGCCCATTACATGTCATCATTTCGTGGCTCGGTAAATGGAAAAGGACAGTGAGGAGGAGTTGTATCTAACTTGTTCCTGAGTCAGTAGACACCACCATGTAACATAACAGCAGCAGTCGAGGACTGTGCTTTTTTCCACCTCATATTCTCTTACTGACCTTTTGTTTTCAGGACATGAAAATATCACAGACCTCTTATTATTAAAAAAAATACTCACATCTGTTTTAATTTAAAATGAAGCAATCTGAATTTGTTCCCAGAATTCATCTTGTGCTTACGCATAATGTAGTTCTGCTACAATAACACATCACTGGAACACTTATAAACCATATTTTCAACTCCAGATCTCCCCTGCCAGTTTTTTAATTAAGAGGAGAAACAGATCAAAAACCCCTGAATAATTCATAGTTAAGCTCATGAAGTGTTTTTTTATCAGAAAGCCTAACATTATCATTACACACGAATGAAATGAAAACATACAATCTCCTAATACACATATCACTAATCAAAGGCTTCATATGGAATTCTTATCTGCCTTGCACAGTATGATGAATGAAAACATGTTCAAGTCACAAATGTCCACTGCAATGAAACACACACATTAACCAACCCTCAGCTACAACAAGTCTCTGCCAACTTTCAAACTGGTTATACTTTGGTTATTCCTGATGTAGCTGTAGTTTTTCCAAACATTCACTCAAAAAGAAGAACATTAACAAATTGTGCAATGTATGACCATCAACCAAGGATTTCACCCAAAAAATAGTCTCACCAAGTACTAAGAAGCATTGCAAAGCATACTCCAAGCCTCTCTTCAGCAGGCAGATTCTTCATGACATTGAGCGAAATTATTGAAAAATTCTCAGGTGAAAAAACTGTCATTCATTTGCCTCACGACTGCATCAATCTTGTTTCAATGTTTATGCCCTTTATGTCTTTTCTTTTTTCCTTTTTATGACCTCACGTGAAGGACTGTGAATGGTGTGAATGGTCCTGTGGTTAAAGGATGCTACACAAATAAACTCTCTCAACAGCTGTGTGTAACATCACTGACAAAGGCATCAAACATCATCAGGTGAGCAGAGAACAAATTCACCAATAGAACAGAAAACAGCATCCCCTGTCACTAAAATTACATGCAAATAACTTCATGTAGTCGTCATCCAGATGTTCTGTGTTCATCGTTTTAAGAGAAAATATGTAACTGATATTAGTAATTAATAGACTTTTAGACTTTAGACTTTTTTTTTTCTTTTTTTTTTTTACAAGACGCAGGTAAAGTGAATGTTATTTGGTTTTTTTTTTTAGCAAATGACACACATCAGATCAGCAGATATAGAGGTGGAATCAATGTTCCTGTCTGAGCAGTGTGCACCAACCAGAAGAAACTATGACTGACGATAGTAATATTCATTACCAGAGCAATTTTATTGCTGTTTGTCTCGCCGGTGAGCAGTGAGAGGAAAATAATTCAGAGTTATTCAGCCTCTGCCGACTGGAAAAAAGAAAAGCAAATCTAATTGTACAAGATTACAATTGTATAAGTCAGGATTCATCTCGACAAGGCTAATTTGAAAGATAGACATGCAAAATACCATAACAAGTGAGCGAACACAGCTGTAACAACAAGGTAATAATACTGATCCAGGGACGCGAAGGTCACTTCTGTGTTGTCAAAGCAGTGCTCATAATGATTGGTTCAAAATGCTCAACAATGTAATGAGATCAGTGTCTACAAGTGAAATGGAGTTGCACAATCCTTGACAATTATAGTAAATGTATTCAATTGTAGAATAAATATCAAGAGCCTGGCCATTAAAAACACATCATCATCATCTGTGTCTATACTGAATTCATGGGCACAGTCCTTCAGAGGCTGCATTTGAAGACAAATGGCTTTTCTGTTTTGAAGACTCTTTGAAATACCTGAAGGAGGCTGTTTTTGGTCCAGAATATCCCAAGATTTACTGTTCGCCAGTTATGAAAGCAAGCTAGGCCATTGCTGGGCCGCACCTTGCAGTACTGTAATATGGGCGAGTACAGCATGATGATACAAAACAAAAATCCTCCGTATAAACCAGACAGTCACTTTGCAGTTCAGACTACACCATTGGTGACTACATCCTCCTCACCTAGCAAACATGGCAAAGCTTTTTTTATTCACAAAGCCGTTAAGGCCCGTCATTTGAGTTGTTTCACATGCACTACAGTGACAATGCACAATTTAACTCAAAAGTTGGATGGTGTTTTAATACAGATAAGAGATAGCTAACATTTATGATGTACACACTAACAGGCAAACTTAGACATGAGGAGAGAGACTACATGAAAATAACAGCAGGAACAGCAATACACACTTGAACTTGAACTTTCGATGGTGGAGAGAGACAGTAAATATAGCACAAACTCTGGCATCTCACTGGGCCTAATCCGCTGTATAGATCCTCACTAACACACACACACACAACCCATGACTGCCAAACTGCTGTGAATGTCTAACCACTGCTTTAAACTGCAGTTGCCTGCTTATGTGTATGTATGCTACAGTGTTTTTTAACGGCTTGGCTGACCAACAGACCACTGTAGCAAAGCAACTGACAGAAATTCCTTTTAACTGCATCTTATATCTACAGTCTTGCATTTGCAAATGTTGCGATTTCCATTCTTTTGCAGGTGTGACTCCATCAAATGCAGGAAAACCAGGACTAATGGACTCTGTGGTGAGATTATTTTTTCCCAGGGTTGCTCCCAGGGTCTTGAATGAGCTTTTTTCTCCCCAGTATATCAGATACACAGATACAGTTATTGAAAAAAATTAATAAAATAAAAAAAAATGCTGGGCTGCATACAGTGCTCTGACCCAGTTAGTAGTCAGTTCTGGGTTTCAGCATCTTGCTCAAGGGTTGTTTGGCAGTGACAGGGGTGCCATAAGTCAATTTTCCCTTTTCACAGCTGGAATACAAACTCATTGCTGGGAGTTGTATCATTAACTTCTAAGCATTAAAATTTAGCACCAAAGTCACAATGAATATTCCCATTATGTAATGCTCTTAGAGGATGTGTTTTGCATTAAATGAAATCTATTATAGATTGCACAGAGCAATGAACACATATGAAGAGTAGTGAGAGAAGCATGAGTCAATTACAATACCCACAGGAACGTCTTTTAAAAGCTGTCTCTGGAAGCATTAAAATCCAGTTTAACCAGAGACACCTGTAGTGTTTTGCTCACTCTAGACATTAATGCACATTGACAGACAAGATTGGTCACTAGTATAAAAAAGTTAACTTCCCAGTAATTCACACTGCCTTATCCAATGGACATAATGAATATTTAGTGCATGTGCGCAGATGACCTGAATACTAAGAGTCAAGTATCATAGTTATTCTGCAATAGCAACACTATACTAAATGTTCAAAACATCAACAGGAAAGCCATTATGTCACCACTTGGTAAATGCTTGCTGGCCCTTTGTTCAGTCTTGATGAATAATAGACCCCACCTTTGTTATGCCAAAAACACAAAGCATGATTTATGCCACCGTAAAGTCATGAAGCACTTTGCCCTTTTCTCCTTCCTGTCCCCAGAGATTGCTAGGTAAATATGGTGACAAGCTGGAAATAGCAAAGTAAGACTCTATATGTGGAATAGTTACTCATCCATCATCCTCCATGTCAAATCCCAGAGGGTTAGGGCTGCAACATACCAATACTGTTGCTGACATGTGAAGGGTGGAAATCCCTGGCTATTCGTGAATAAAGGGTGTCTCAGTTTCCACAACGCCTATGTTAAAAATATTTCCTCAAAATACCAATAATCGTGTGCAATTTCACTTCAATGAAGTAAAACAGAAACATTAAATTGGGGTCAGATGTTTTTTCCCCAACATGAGGATGTGCATATTATTTAGAACACCAGCAGAACAGACCAAGAACCTCCTTCATGACCTAATTCTCTTTTGTGAAATCACTTTTGCTGCATATTTTCATTTCAGTCTTTCACCCTTCAATAGCACTGCTACAATTGAAATATGACACACAGCTGGATCTGATTCAAGAACTCAGTGATTAGTTATGTAGGGAAATCTGATTTAAGGGGCTCCCAACAGTCAGTCAATAAATCAAAGACATAAATCATTTCACAGAGCACAAGCTCCGTCACTGAAGCATGACTGTGCTGTTTCAACACATGTAGCGGTTTCAATTATTATTTTTCTGAATATAAATTCTAACCAAGATCTTTGTTAAAAAAATAAAAAAAAGTAAAAAGAAGCTGTTGAATGGGCCGTTTGCTTGACCTGAAGTCCCCTTCAGAGCAACAGCTACATGTGCAAGATTATGTGGCTTTATGGCAATGCAGGCTAGTCCGCTGTTGTTATAATTATATAGTTGTTCTATTATACCAGGCTTGTTACATTTTGATGAGTGAGCATGCCATTTCACTCAAACCACTGCTTCAAGTGCAGACGCAAAGGGCCTTTGTAGACTTTGTAGATTTCTTCCTCCTCTTTTTGTGGTTCTGTTTATCAGATTGCTTTCAGGTTAGTGTTTTTTTTTCAGTTTCACAGGATCTCTTCACAAAGTGCAAAGCAGTTAGAAGAGTGAGTACAAGGGTGAAGTTAAGTCACACATAACAAGATGGTAGGTGGGGGCGTCGGGTGGCTCAGTGGGTAGAGCAGACATCCCATATACAGAGGCTATAGTCCTCGCTGCAGCCGGCCCCGGATCGACTCCTTTGCTGCATGTCATTTACTGTCTCTCTCAACTATACTAGCAAATAAAGGCAAAAAGCCCCAAAAATATATATTTTTTTTAATTCAAGATCTTTTTTATTGAAGTTTTCTCAATATAACGAATGTGCAGCGTTTCATAGTCGTTACAGAGATATGAGTATGGGAAAAATATATTTTAAAAAAACAAAAAAACAAGATGGTGGATGATAACCACACCATGCACAGTATATGTGCTGTAGTTCAGTCAGCTTTAATAAAAAACAAACAAGAGAGACATTCCTTCTCTTAAACACTGATGTACATGTGTTTTGCATTATGTTGGCGGTAATGGATTTTCTTATCTTCATTCCACATGTCATCAGTAGGTGGAGAGACGACTAAATCTGCTGAATATGGAAACATCCACATGCTGTGAATGCACCTACCATGATGGACCCATAACGCTGCACCTGCTGCAGCTGTCACAGATTGGACACCAAGCCAGAAGTAAATATGTCTGCTTTTTTTAACAAACTGACAAGAAGTCCCAAAATAACAGATGTCTGCATCCTGGAGAACAAACTGTTCCAGATCTCAAGTGAGAAACCTGGTTTGACTCTGTGACCTCATAACTCTCAGTACCAATACTTAACACAATAGACAAACAATAGGAAGCTGCCATCACGTTTGACACACATTTCTTCCCGCTTAGCCCACCCCAAGCTCTCTGATCACATGGTAAGTAGACAGTTTGTCTCACTTCATACGCTTTTGTACTAAAAGTCAAACAGACAGTGAAACAGGGTGGAGACAGATCTGTGGTTGATAGTACAAGCAGCACTTATCAATGATTAACTTGCCAAATGCCTTCATACAGCATTTTTATTTAATGGAGCTCTGAAATATTTTCATTGACAGCAGTTTTGCTGTGGAATAACTGCTTGTTTACAGGATATGGACAGTGGTTGATTTTAAATTTAAATGTTGTTTTCTCTGTAAAGATGACAGTGTTTTTTCCTCTCAGTATGAAAAAGCCGTTGTGGCTTGTAAAAATGTCCCCTGTGGTCTCTAAAACATCTCAAATGTAGGTCTCTCAGTAAACTGGTTGTGATCACAGGATTTAAGAACTTGGTGTAACATCCTATTTGGTAGCGAGACACACTTTCTGTTCCCATGAAGTATTCCTTCACAAGCATGAGCCGCCTTTGATCTGGCCCCGCTGGAATCGTCCAATCAGTCACGTTTCAGCAAGGTGGCCGAGAAAGGGGAAGTGGATAGTGCCTGAGAGAGTGAAGCTCAGGAGTCACATCACATTACCTGAGGAGGCATCAGCTAGGTAAAGTCATCTGTGTCTGCTGCGGGTGGATGTTCCCCTGCTACCCTAAGCAAGCACCACCTCTCCTGGGACAAACTTACTCACTGACCTCACAAAAATATCATCAGATGTTGAGGGCAGGTCGATGCCGGAGCTGTGTGTGAACTTGGCTCATCAGTGACACACCAGTTGGCAGAAAGGATGTGAAGGCTGCGGCTAACCCCACAGCCGTTTATGGTCCATAGCGTGATTTCTTTCCTCAAACCCCCTGCAGGAGTTTGCGGGTGTGATCACACCTACACTGTATTTCCTGCAGTCTGACTGGTGGAAAGGTTTACTTGACTGCAGTTATGTGATATTTTTTCTTGACCTATATTCTATCCATCTTCCAAGTTTCTAGATATTTAAGCCAGGCTATAATTGATTTGCAAATTTAACCAGCGCCTGTATCTTGCCTGTACCGAGCTCCTCCATTCCTCAAGCGTCTTTTCTTAGACATCTGAGAAGCCACAGGAAAAGGACCACCCTCTCTTCCCACTGTTGTGAATAAATCATTCATATTTGACTTTTGAATTATTGAACATACAACATATTACTCTCAGTGAAGGTAAAAACTGACTGTGGCCAAAAGAGATACTAACTTTAAAGGGAAGTGGACACTAAAGCGGCTAAGCCTTTGCTGAAAGTGCATGCTGGGTTAGGGGAATGACATTAGTTCAGACTGGCAGCCTTGGGTTTATAATTTCTCTTTTACTGCTCTTTGTGCTGTGGCTGGATCAATGCTATCTTCAGTTTGCAGCATAGCATCTCCCCTTAAAGAGGCTGTAGGTGATGAGTGATTATTCATCTGTAAGCGCAGCCTTTGACATGACCTAAGCATGATCCCAATGGCTCACTGTTATTGTGTGAGAAAAAGTAGTGAACCAAGCCTCACAAGGAGAGCTGTTGCTGGAGCAGATGACTTTCTAAGCACATTCAGAGAGAAAATAAAAGAAAGGCAAGAGGTTGGACGTTCAGATTTAGAATTAATGTAAGATTTTTCATTTTCAATGAAATAATATTCAAAAACTTGGATTCATACATACATAAATTAAGTAAAGGTGAATATAAAGATGTATTTTATAATTTTAGATTTTAGAAACATTTTCAATAATGTATTTTTGTTTGATTTTTACATTAATCTGCACTTTGATGGGTGATGAATCTGCCAAATTAGATTTTTTTAAAATCTATAATCTATAGATGATTAGGTATGGGAAGATTCATTCTGCTTCAAGCCCCTCAACCACAGATAGAATATTATTTCCCACATTGTTTCCTGTGACAGTAAATATGAAAAAAGTAGTTGTAGTTGTTGATTAAACTTGTGTTAACATGGATGGTGAACATCGGAGGTTCTCTAATCCACCAGGATGACGGACAGTCTCCCCGATAGCATCCATGTCAGGCCTGTCCAGCCTCTGCAGGATCATAAATCCCTTGGCCTCACACACTACGGACCTTTCCTCTAGCACCATGTTGTCCATATAGCATCTCTTATCTGTCTAAAGGAGTTGTGTAATGAGCTCTGAGAAGTGACACGCAGCCCTCTCTGCAGCAGACTTTATCTTTGGGGAGGGTGTAACCTGACAAACACACCTGTTCAGTCCTGGGCCTCATCTGCACTCAATCTTCTTCAGCTTCATTTGGAAAGCACGTCTTTGGGAATCCTTAATAGCAGTAACGAGCCCTAATTACAGCTGATTGTTTGCCTAATTGGCAGTGCACAATCTAATGAATTATCTCTTTGATTCCCATTTTGAATCATACATCAAACACACACTGCATTGTTTAATTAAAATGAGCCTGTTCTCATGGAGATTAGTGGGAAGACACGGTTGACACAACCGTCTGTGCAGTTTGGGTGGGGATGAAAAATAATCCCAAAATGATATCACCTCATTTTATATTCTCAGTATAATCTTGTGCCCAGCAAAAGGCAAAGAGACTCGGAGATGCTCTGCAGGAGTGGTTTGGTTTGGTGGGTGTGCTTGCGTTGATTTCACAGTAACACATTCAATCATCCTCCACTCTATCTTTTCAGACACGCTCGCTCTCAGGCAGGTCTATTTGTACTTTCTGAGTATATGAGCAATCCACATCTCTAACCTCATACAGTGGCTGTGACACCTGACTGAGCTGCTTTGCCAAACTTTCATTTATCTTCCACTGGATAACAAAGACACATTTTGCACACTGACAATGTTTATTTCTACTCAGGTCTTGTATATTTGCTGGGGTCACAATGGAAATAATGTAATTCTATAGTAGCATGTCACACAATGTAGTGCAGCTGATTTCATACGGGTGACCAGCTCATGACCTCAGTAAGGAGAGTGATGACCACAGATGACACACAAATCAGAATCATTGTCCATCCATCTTCAGTTATCATTGTGACCTCTAACCTAACCTCTAAAGGGCTTCTCTGACTCTTCACAACTTCTTACCCCCTAGCCAACCAGCACAAAACACAGTCACAGTTCTGTCAGCATTATCACAGCTGACTGTGTCCTAATGCATCTGTATTCCTCTTAATAACATTATGAGGCATAGCCTCAGACTCTGAAATCTGTTTTTGTTCAGCATTAAAATGATTGGATTTGGATGCAATACCTCACTGAGAACAGTCAGGTCAATATTACTATGGCCTTTTCTTCATTAAGGTCACTGATGCAGAGCAGGTACACCAATCAGAGCAGTTACACCAATCACTTGTCTTTTATTTCATCGTGGATGTGTCTCATTTGTCACAAGCTATCAGGATGAGCTCTGGCATTATGAGCTGAGACTCCCAAGAGCTGCAAGATGCTGAGTGGATCTTGATGAATGTTGATTGGTGAGTACCCAAGCCCTGCCTCCCCCTGTCTAAATGTAGAATTTAAAGCAACTCACTGTGGGCACAATGGGAAGTGGTTTTCATGAATAATTTTAGAGTTGAATTTTGATGCCAAACACTGAGGTGATAAACCTCATGTGACAGAAAAAATAACTGCAGAAATCAGCTGCTCCACTGTGTGTAAAGTGAATTTGCTTTCATTTCATCCTCATGGGGCCGTTATAATAGAGAGCAGGTGCGACCTATGTGTCCCTAACAAAAATGGAGGGCCATGAGAAATTCTGAATCAAAGTCACAGCAGCTGTAAGGTCGATTGTCGCTGACCCTAAATGCGTCAAGGCAACACTGCCCGTGGTCCGCTCAAGCAAATTAATTGAGCATGCTATAAATTAATCATAGTGTGCCTTGTAATTTTCTGGCTGAGTGGCTTTAACTGACACAGATAATCAGAGGAACAGCTGATCTGAAATAAGGCATGAGATTACAGTTCATTACTTCATTTGATACTTGATCTCTGTTTCTATCCTCGGTCTAGTTAAGTGGTTCAGAGCAGTTTATTAGAGACACGCGTAGCCTCTGTGTGGTGGTCTCAGTGTCATTTTAAAAGCGAGGCGCACTACATGCGTAATGTTGGTGCCGTTTTAAAACAAGCAACTTCAGAAACTCACCTATCCACGCTGATCACACACAGAGTCATGATGGAGGCAGTGCAACACATTACATCCATGCCGATGAAGATGTTGCAGAACACCTCCCCAAAAAGCCACTTGCCCCCGGTGAGGTCTGTTACTATGACAAACGGCATCACAACTATGGCCACCGACAGGTCCGCCACTGCGAGGGACACCAGCAGGTAGTTCGAAGGTTGTCTCAGCTTCTTTACCACGCACACTGCGATCACCACCAGCGTGTTTCCCATGACTGTGACTGCCGTAATGATCGCGAGCATCACCCCGATGATGATCTTCTCCGGGCGCCCGAAATCCTGCAGCTGCTCCCCGCACGACTCGTTCCACATGGTTGTGGGACTAATGGTGACGAGGACGTTGTAGAGAACCTGCAGAGTGCCATTGATAACTTCGGAAATGTCCTCTTTCTTGTTAAAAGTGAACTCAATCCCCGAAGTATTGAACATCACGACAACGTTACCCAGGCAGGAGTGGAAGGGACGCCTCGCCAGTGCACTCCAATTACGCGCATATTTGGATACATGTAACCGGCTCTCGGCTCTTGTCCAGCGGTTTTAGATTGAGGCTATCGCAGCTGCACCACATCAGAGCTGCCAGCAACTCAGAGAGATTATTGATGGGTTTCAGTTTAAGAATCACCCGTCAGCAAGAAGTGCTATAGCCGATAGGCGCATGGTCGATTTCCAGACGACAAAATAACTTCTGTTCCAAAACTATGAAATGGGAAAAAAAAGTTAAACATCTAAGTCCAGCTTCTTTCTATGCGCTCGTTGCTCAATGCACGACCCTGAGATAAATGAACTCCTGTATTTGGAGGATTGCGCGGCTCAGACAGCATCTCACCATGTGACAGCTGTGGGCACATAAGAGATGCAGCAGCCCAGCCTTTTTTGGAGACGGAAAAAAAAATCATCCGATTTTAAATAGAATACCTCTCAAACACAAAACCACTTAAAGAGTTCATTCGCCCCTCCAGTCGAGAATGATGACTTAAGTGATCATGCTTTTTTCGGTCCCTCACATTTAAGCACGGCAGACAAAACAGGAGAGAAAGGCCAGCACTGAGAGACCGTGTGGACAGATGGGAAAGATTCCCGGGACTATGACTGCTTGCCTCACCGTCCAGGCAGGAACAGCTGTGGCGTGTTTGTGCCCTCTGGTGCTACCCCTCCATGCCACCTCCACAGCCCTATAGTCTGCCATAGCCCACATCACCACACAGTGACCTTTTACAAACCAGTACCTACAACTCAGTCTGACAGACAGGTCAGTAATGATTGTCACATCAGATTAATTCCAGTGACCACTGGCAGTTTCTGCTAGACCTCTTGCTGTCAGGGAAATTTGGCCAATTTAAAGTGAGGATATTACAGATGTAGATGTCAGAGAAGATGGGCCAGGTTTACACGTCAGGGTGGCTTCTGAGGCACAGAATATGCTGTGCAGCCTGCTAGGAGTGTCTCTTCCAGCCCTTTTGACGGTCTTGTAATCAGAGGGGTTAAACAGGTATTACTCCTTTGATTTAGTGCAATGCAGGTCACCAAACTGAGAGATATGAAAATGCTGTAATTTGAGTCTTTGAAATCTGTCTAGATACAAATATAGTTGGTCCAATAAAGAAGCCCCATTGGAGTGTATCTGATTTTCACTCACAAACCCTGGATTTCTCCTAACTGGGCGGCAATAACCACAATGAAACCAAAACATCATGTAAACAAACACACTTTCTATAGTTCCTTCTGAAATGACAACATGTCAATCATTTTCTGATGTTCAAATGCCAAAACACTGCCACAGGTCTTATCCAGACAAGCTGCATGAGTCATGACAGGTAATGCTAATGACTATGTCAACTTAGAGCCCATCTGTGCCTTTGACATGAACTGACATGTGATCACTCAGGCAGTTTGAAGTCAGATGTTTGTTCTTCAGATGTAGATTACATCTGAAGGCAGACAGGTGGTGATTGTCCCTTTTCAGTGGCCAAGGAGGAGATAAACATTGTTTATCTTGTTTTTCTTGGCAGCAAATGGAGGATTTGCGAACGTGACCTTATTAAAGTGACATAATCAGGCACAGAGCAGGAGCTGGGCAATGAACATGTAATTTCATCATGACAACAAAATGTAATTTAATGGCCGCATAGAAGAGAACATTTGTTGTAGAAGCACAAAAGGCACAAAAGACCAATGAATAACACACAGAGTATCTGCGTGTTATTAAGTCGGATGATCACCTTCAAATAGCAAACAAATATAGGACCCAAAGGTGTTTTCCTACAAGTGCCAACCTGTGCTTTTTCTCAGTTAAAACCATGCCCCCTGCTCCTGTCATCCTAAACCCCTTTATTCTAATGAAACTTTTATCTTCACACATATTTATTGGCCTTCGTTTACTTTCTTAAATTTCATTATCAAACCACACATGGGTAAGGTAAACTTAATAACATAAACAAGCATTTCATTTTGTCATAAGTTCACAACATTTGTGATAAGGTCACAATTAAAAATGCAGCTCTGGATCAGTATAGCCACATCAGTGTCATAAATGGAAAGTCACATTTTTAATGGTTAATTGTAAATATGTAAATGAGTTAGCAAAAACCTTATTAGTTACTGTAGATTACAAGAATACTGTAAATAACTGTAGTAACAGGCTATAGTGTAGTAGGTTAGGGTTTGAGGTTTAGAGTTGAAACCATGATCAGCAGTGGTTTAAGTGGTTGAGTGCTGATCATGACTGCAGTCACATAAGGTAGTTGTGTTGGGAAACTCTTCATGTGCAGCGGCAATAGATTCATGAATATTGACAAAATATTATATGACTGGACCTTCTAGTTTGTCCATTCCTGTGAAATGGGCAAGTGAATCAGTAGCACCATCAGTTTCAATTGCCTGCACCTCACGTAATTTGGTGTCAAACTAACCAGACTCTGATGTTGGCAATGTTTACATTTATTACTGTCAATTTGATTCCCATATCTGTTGCAGTATGTCAGCAGATGGCATTGCATTTCTTAAACTAAAATCATTTACAAGCCCTATTGGTTTCACTTTTGGTTTTAGCTGTGCAATCCTTGAGTCTGTAAAAAAGAAAACACACACACACAAAAAAAAAAACTACAATAGATCCTGTTGTCAATGTCAATTTAAAAATCCTCTATCTAAACAGTATGACCTGTAAAAGAAAAGACTCCACAGACTCCAGACTCATCTGACAGCAGTGGTGAGACACATCTTCCCATCCAGTTGCTCCCCAAAAACCTAATGTAAAAGAGGCAAAGTAATGATTCGTTTCAGGAACAGTGATTACTTTTTCCCTGCAAAGTGCAGGTAGGAGCATAAAGTCATCACCTCAATAGCACTGGGAGCATTTTGGTGATTATTAAAGTTAAAGTTAAAGACTAATTGCCAATATTCCTGACCACTGACCTGAAAACACAGTGCTGCAGACTCATGTCCACCTCCCACCTCCACTGGCATTTCCCTTTTTATATAACAAAGAGAACCAAACTACATTTCAGTTTTTGTTTGAGCATCTTTTCATTATTGTCATCTTTTTGGAGCCAGGTTGCGTAGTTCTGATGTAAGATAGTTATGTGAAAGCCAAGATTTGTCAGACTTGTCGTTATGAGTTAATTCTCATGAATGACATAAATGGTGGTGATACACATTCCAAATATAGAACTTGGTTAATTTCCCTAAAGGCTCAAAGCCATCATCCAAGTCCACTTTACTCATAGTAAACTTTCTGGCATTGTCTTTTGTATTTTAGGTTCTAAAAAAAACATGATAATAACCATTATAATGAATAAATACTACCCCAGTTATCCTAGGGGGCAGTATCTGGTGTGGACAGATTTAATGAATCTGATTAAATCTGTTGTTTTTATTTGTTTTCCACTTCACTTTGTTCAGGTTTGTTTGCATTGCTCGCGTGATGCCAGTATTAGATCATTTCATTTTTACTTAGGCTAATTATTCCAACAACATGGACCATACGTCGTGAGTGTGCAATGATAGTCATGTAGGACCAGTTTCTGTTGCTGATAGGAGCTGCCATGCGTGACATGTTGCTCAGATGCGGTGTCTGAGGTAGCCTACACCGGTGAAGACCAGCAGAGGGCGACAAAACTGTATCTTAGCATCATCAAATTTGAGAATAAATGATTGGCAGGTGTAGTAAACCAATGTCCCTCTGCTCAATCTTTACAGGTCATCCAATAAGGGCACTGGGAGGCAGATACCGCAGGTCGACCCCGGAGCATCAGACCAGTGAGTCAACCCACCTTTAGTTCCAGGTAAAAGGTACATATGCGGATGAAAGGTCAGGTGATAAGCTCTACTGTTGGTAACTAACACTGTATTCTTCTTTATTGAAAACCTATTGAGTTATTGGAGGTATTTTGGTTGCATTCAATTTCGCGGTTATCAGCGTCAGTCGCCTCATTTTCTTGAGCACGTGTTTCAGTAAGCTAGCAGCGTCAGTGTTAGCTAACTTTAGGCTTTATGCTAAAGGCCGGTATGAAAGATTTTGTCAGGTGATAATTGCAAAGTACTAAATCAGTCGATTCAGTCTATAGTTGGTTAGCTTAACTAACGTGTTACAGACTGGATACACAGTATGAGCGAGGTCTCTGTTAGATGTTAGGAGCAATTTGATGAGGATGCAGACACATTAGTGAAGGCGCCACCGCGTGTGAGCTATTATCACCACAACAGGTTTATTTTCCCTCCATAGTTCACAGCAGCCACGGAGTCCGTTAATGACCTCACCGTGCCACAGTGACATCTGTGGGAACTGTTTAGTGTCAAAGTACCTCTGTCACATGAAGTGACCAGTTTCAGCTGTACCTCACTGTGTAGAAACAGTGACCTTGTGACCAAAACTCTGTTAACTCTTGATATTCTGGGTTTTTTTCTGAACCAGAGGAGTATGTTTGTTAGAGGTCAAACTGTTCATTTTGTTGTTTTACCAGTTTGGTAGTTATTTTACTGAACTTTCCGTACCAACTCCTTGGGACCAGCTAATGTCATTGGTTTCCTCAAAGAAATAACTGTTAAAAAACAAACAAACACATTTTTGCAAATTTTTTTGTGTCATCAAATCCTTACCAATTTTCTATTTTCATGTTGAGACCTAAAAATTCTGTCTACCTTCCATTTTCTGCAACCATTTTTTGTGTGTATTTGAAATGCTCTATTATATTTAGAAATGATTTATTTCTGCATGTATTCATAATCGGGGTATAGTCTGCACACTGTGTGTAATGAACATTTACTGAGCAAACGAGCTGAAATGATGGTGTTATTGAGTCTCTTGGTCAGATGAGTTTGAGCTTGACTAGGCCAATCAGAATTATTCCCAGCACTGAGGGAACCTACATTAGTAATTAGTAAGTGACCTTGCTGTGCGCCATTTGTAATATATCAGATGTGCTGCTAACTATTATCGGTTGTTCCCTGCAGTTACATGCATTGTTGTGTCAATTGGTGGTATCAGATTGACTGAATGGATCCAAACAAGCTTCCTGACCTCAGTGGTATGACGGGCGTTCCCTGGCTGGGACGCGGAAGAGGACTACAGCCTGAGGAGCTGGCTGTAGGACGTAGTAGAGGGTTGCTGCTCTCTACAGAAGGGCTTGGTATAGGACGAGCCAGAGGTTTCCGCACCACTGGTGATATCCCACAAGGACGAGGAGTGACTGTGTCCCCTACTGAACCTGTGCTTGCACGAGCCAGAGGACTGTTGGTGCAGTCTGCGGATGGAGGACTTGGACGGGCCAGAGGACTGCTCTTGCCAGCAGCTGAACCAAAGGTAGGATTAGCAAGAGGTGCTATCCTGCCTGGTCTAGAGCCACAGCAAAAACAGACGCCTCGATGTGAAACCACACGCCAAGACCTGAAGTCAGAGGAGAGCCTGACATTGACACCTAAACAGGTGAGAGCCAGAGATGTGTGTATGACTCTCTGAATATTATAAACCTTCTTTAAGAAGGTTTATAATAACCTGCTAAGGTTTTTGTCTGCTTACAGAGTGACATGCCAACCCAAGGTCAAGGTTCACCGCTGGTGTCCATATTTAGAGGAATGGGCATTGAGCCCTCAGTTACTTCATGGGGAAGAGGAACACTGCCAGTGGGTCTGTACTTACAAGTTCATTATTTCATTTGACCTTTAGACAGGAAGTATTTTGGTTATGGTGCATAAAGCTTTGTCCCAAAGAAATTGTATGATGTGAGCAGAACTAAATACAAGGTCCAGTATATTAACACGTAGTTATCAACTCGGTGTACGTGGTTTAAAAATGTGATACACTAAACGATTGAACAAATCAAGATTAATAGCTAAGACTGACTTAACTAGTTTCACTGAGTATGTGCATAAGAACCATGGGAATGGTAGTGTTAAATGTTATTGCAGGAAGAGGAGCAGCTGGAGATAGGGGAGACCTAAAGCCGCAAGGTGCCCCCATAGGTGTCATCAGCAGCCCAGAGAGTGTTGGCAAACCCGAAGAAGTGATTGGCAGAGGCAGCAGGTAGGAGGCAGAGGGGTAAAATGTATTGACAGACTTGGTCTCTAAGGCGTCCTTACCCCTTTGCTTTATGAAGTAAAATATAAAGACAAAGGTAGACTGAATATTTGGGAAAAACACTTACTGTAATGAAACATAGCTCAACAGAACACTAAGAACAACTCTATAATGACCTTGTTATGTGTATGTGGAGTAATTTCTGCAAATTTCTGACTCTTCATTTAATTGAATATTAATATACAGTTTCCCATAATGTTAAGTCTAGAGTTCCCTACAGTAAAGATCGTTTGAACTGGTTTCTTGTTGGTCATACCAATATTTGATATAACATCAACAAAGCATGATCTGTTTTCTTGTAACCTGTTAACTATTATTGGTATTGATAAAATATATGCAACCCTGGCTACTTTGGAATGTGACACCTTACAGTGTCCATGGTCAAGGTTTGGCCCCGCAGACAATGTTGGGCCTTGGAAGAGCAGCAATGCCACAGTTTGGAGGAGGAAGAGGACGGCCATTACTGCCTTCCTTTCCACCAGGTCGTGTTGAGTCAGTTTCTCCTGCCTCTGAACCACCCACAGCCCTGTACTCTCAGCCTTCCCCTGCAGGTGGGTGAAGTCCTTATGAAATGAACTAGAGATGAAATTCATTTATATTAAATTGGATATTATGGCTTCATTTAAAGTCACTTATTTGTAAATCCGTCCTTTAATATGTCTAATGAAATCATATGAAGCAGCCATCGCCCCAGTGCCCACCACTAAAGATGTCCCAGAGCTTTCAGCTACTGCACCAGCACAGAGGGAGCTGAAAATGGAGGCAGTGCGGTGAGTGAAGTGTTTTTCCTGAACATTTTCCTGCAGCTGTGTCATGGACAATTGAGATCTAAAGAAATGTACAGCTCATGATGCAAGGTTAAGTGACTGCCCATGTGCCTTTTGCTGAAGTGATCTGTTTTCGCATTTACATTCAGTGAACCACTTAACAAGGCTGGAACAAAAGGAGCTCCTGTAAGTATTGGCTCAAACCACATCCCAATTCGCTGCAAGAATGAAGCCGTCTATCAGTACCATGTGACGTTCACGTAAGTATCCTGAAGAATCACTTTGTGTTTCCCTCTCTGAGGCGAATAGTACTGGTAGAAATAAAAAAGCCAACTATTGTGTGTTAGAAGTGAAGGAGCAGGAGACGCGACTAGTGCCACGAGGATATCGCAAAGCAGCCATTGTTGAACCCACACTGACAGTCAACACGGATAATTGGCACCAACAAGTGTATGTGTTCTTAGAAGTTGTCTGTATTTCTTGTCATGTTTTTCAGTCCAAATGTCGAATCAATGGCTATGCGTTTCGGCATGATGAAGGATCACCGCTCAGCCACAGGAGATGTTGTGGCATTTGATGGCTCCATACTCTACTTGCCTGTTCAACTGAAAGACGTGGGTATCAGTGTTTTCTTTTTGTGGCCGACTGACTGAGTAAGGTGTATTTACTGTAGGAGTGAAACTCTGAGCTGATTCTAAATTGTGTGTGGAGATCATTATTCATATTTTTCCCTGTGCAGAATTATGTAAAACAAAATCTGCCTGAATTCTGCACCTAACAGTTGATGCCCTATTTACTACCAATCTGCAGGTGGTTGTTCTCAAGAGTTTGAGACGGACTGATAATGAGGAAATACAAATCAAAATCCAGATGACGAAGATTTTGCCACCGAACTCGGATCTATGCATGCCGTTCTACAATGTGGTGCTCAGGAGGTACGTCAAATGAAACCTTGTTCACTGTTTGGCCTGAGATGAATCACTTTAGATTTGAATAAGCTGTCATATTTAAATACACCGGCAGAAATATGAACATGGATGACGTTAAGCAACAACAGCAATAAACTTCAAACTAACCTGTCAAGTTATAATTGCCCTCCATCCACTCGTAAACACGATACAACTTTAATTCAGTGTTGGATATATTTTTCCTGATTCAAGGAACCTTTCTTTTGGTAAGGGAAAGGTTCAGAAAAAACGACAAATACAGCCTCTGCAATAAGCAAACATTCAATTTAGATGTTTTTCAAATGTAGATTGTTTATTTTCATTTCAGCTGCCACTGCTTAAAAAAATCCTAAAGGAAACACTGACAAAGCCAGACAACTTTAGAAAAATGAAAAGTTCTGTTATTCACAAAAGCCCTTTGATGACATAATCTCAGCAGCCATAAACACTTTACTCTTGTTTAGTAATTAGATGATCCGATGGTGTGACCCAGTTTTGTTCTTGTCTCATTAAGGGTGATGAAAATCGTTGGACTGAAGCCAGTCGGACGAAATCATTACGATCCAGAAAGTGCAGTTGTTCTTGGAAAGCATCGGTTAGTAGAGTTGTGTTTAAGTTTCTAGGTCATATAAACATAACCATATCTACTGAATTCATTGTCCTACGTGTCTGTTTGTTTTTGTTGTTGTTGTTTTTTGTTTGTTTGTTTTTTTTTCAGTCTTCAAGTGTGGCCAGGCTATTCAACTGCCATCAAGCACACAGATGGAGGCTTGTACCTGTGTGTAGATGTGTCCCACAAAGTCCTGCGGAACGACTCTGTGCTGGATGTCATGTGAGTTCACCCAGCAAATTAACAGCAGCATGCCGATAGTGACAGTTCAGATAAACTAATGAGCTTTTGATTTGAAAGTTTAGATTAAATTGTGACAGTGGGTTTTTTTTATTATAAAATAGTTGTCGAATTTGAATCTTCAAACCCTAAAAAACATTTGTGTGTCAGTGCTAGAGCACACATTCATCAAATTCTAAAAATCCAATATGTAAAATGCTACTTAGGCAGAAACTGTAATCCTAACCTGAAAATGTCTGCAGCAGTAGAGCAGAGTCAGATCATAGAGGAGCAGAGTGTTGAGAATTCATAGACGAGACAACAGCAAAGGATTTTGTGTCTAAGTGAAAAGCTAAGCTCTGCCCTACTTTGGGTGTCACCCCAATGCCAAAAAGAAACCTGATAACATTAATCAGAAAATCTGAAAACTGTGCTTGGAAGGTCACAGCCCTGGGGGCAAGACATCTAATCTACAGATGCTGAGCCGATAAGTGTTTGCATGTAAAAAATATCCAGTAGAATTGGTTGGAAAAATTGCACCCCGTAATTATAATATCAACAAAAAGCTGGGAGCAAGTCATCTCTTAGAGGGTTCCTGTTGAAGGCTATAGTAAAATGAAGAATGCGTCTTGTACACCATTTGCTCTGTGTGTTGTATGTATGGGTACTCAGACATGCTCATGCAAAATTAAACACTGACTGTACCATGACCAACCTGCACATATGAATGTCCAGTCCTGTTATAGTCATTCAAATTTAAATACCGTGCGGCAAGATTTGACGTTCTTGTCCTTTGGGACTGAACCACTTTAGCCTAACCCTCTAAGGATGCGGTTTGAAGAGGTTAGTTGGAGGGCAGTGACTTGACTAATGCAACAGGCTCATGATGTCTATAGATTATTTATAATGAAAAACCTTGGCCTTTCTTTGGCCTTTCTGTTTCTCTTTCTTTGGCCTCTCTGCAGAAAAGGCCAAAGAGGAGGCACGTAGTTTTCAGTTTGAACTGAAAGAGAAAAGACTATGACCTTTGACCCTTGCTGTCTCTCAGGAACATGTTGTACCAGCAGAGCAAGGAAAACTTTCAAGACGAATGCACCAAAGAACTGATTGGCAGCATTGTCATCACCCGCTACAACAACCGCACTTATCGCATCGATGCTGTCGAGTGGAACAAGTCACCCAAAGACACCTTCCCTCTGATGGATGGCTCGCACACCACCTTTGTGGAGTACTACAGGTGAGACAGCTCTTTACATGAAGTCTTCTTAACTGAGCAGAAAAGCTTAGTATAGCAGTGATTTGTGTATTTATTAGCACCTAATTTTTTTCAGAGCAGCACTGGAAGTCTCCATTGTATCTGGTTGTTTATATATTCACATAAACCAATTCTTTTGTCACAATTCAATTGTTATTACATTGCATGGGCTTCCACATCATTATCAGCAAGAACTATGGAATTACAATCAAAGAGATGGACCAACCCCTGCTCATGCATCGGCCTAAGGAGAGGTCCAAGCCAGGAGGGAAGGTGAAACCTCACTTCAGTTGTCTCAGTTGTCTTTTTTTTTAATGAAGCACTCAGCTGAGCTGAACCCAAACCTTTACATAAGAACGCCCTCTTGTGGCAACAATGGTTCTTGCATGCTGCTGTCAGAACATGTCCATGCACTGGAACACACAAAATCAAAATAATCACGAGTGTAAACGTTGAACCTTACTTGAACCTACTCAGTTTATTTTATAATATTGATCTTTTGCAGCAAATCATTACTGGAGAGATTCTTCTAGTGCCAGAACTTTCCTTCATGACAGGAATCCCAGAGAAAATGAGGAAGGATTTCAAGGCCATGAAGGTAAATGAATTTGTCAGCACAATGTTCTTCTCCTGGTGTTCTGGTCTGAGAGCTTGTAACTTTAGAGACAACACCTACACAGTGAGAATATCTTTTTCATTTATCACAGGACCTGGGCATGTACATCAATATGAGCGGTGAGCAGCACACACATTCAGTAAAGCAACTTCTGAAGAACATCAGCACCAACCCTGAGAGTTTGAAGGAGCTCAGCCGGTGGGGACTGGAGATTGGCTCAGACATACTCGTGGTAAGAAACTGTATGACTTAAGAGAAAAACATTTTGTCTCAGGGTAAGATGCTAATGCCAAGTGTCCATGGACTTTATTCTCCATGAGTGTGATGTGATAACTGAATGTATGTTGTTCTCCCCATTACAGATTCAAGGCAGAACTTTGCCCCTGGAAACTATCTGCCTGCAGTCTTCATCCTTTGCCACTGGTGCTGATTTGTCGTGGTCCAGAGAAGTTGTCAGGGATGCTTCAATCAGCGCGGTGAGTATGAGACAGAAATTTCTCACGCTCTATAATTTAGCCATAATGCAAACTATGAACCTTTTTAACTGCAAAGTAAAGGAAGCGAGGTACCACTATTGTCTAACTTGTGACATTTTTCCATATAGCAGATTGTTGGTTAATGGGTAATTCCCAGCATCTGTCTGCAGTGATGGTGGTCACTATCTGCGCTCCTCAAGCGTCAGTGTGTATCTGAGTGACTGATGTATTAAATTTGTTTCTCTGCCAACTGACTTGTAGATTCCCTTGAATATCTGGGCCATCTTCTACCCTCGCCGCTGTGCTGAGCAGGCTGAAGAGCTGGTTTCCACCTTTAAAAAGGTGGCTGGCCCTATGGGGGTGCGACTGGAGCGGCCAATTCGTGTGGAGCTCAAGGACGATCGCACTGAGACTTATGTCAAGAGCATCCACTCTCAGCTCACCAGTGAGGTACAAAAATGAAATGTAGAATGCAATAGTATTTAAAGGTCCAGTGTGTAATATTTGCCAAGGTTTACTGGCAAAATCTGAATATACTACGCATGAATATATTTGTATAAGTGTGTAATCACTATAAAATAAAATTTGTTTGGTTTTCGAACCCTTACAATTATTCTTTTATACATATAGCAAGGGTCTTGCTTTAGAGAGTGTCTCCATCTTGCGCTGCCAAGTTTGTTCGGCAGCCCAAACGGAAAATCCAGCCAGAGAGCGCAAATTTGGCACGCATAAATAAACCAACAAAGAAGGTGGAAGGAAAGAAGAAGGAGGAGTTTATATCTTCACCTCTTCGTTCGGTGCTCCTGAAATACTCCCAGTCGTTCCAGTCGTGGAAGACGCCATTTCCGCACAAGTTTTTTTGTCCTCGCAAGCCACCGTCACTTTGCTGACGGGAGGAGTGAGCGGTGCGATCTAGAATCTGAACGCTAGATGTCACGGTTTTCCCCCCATTTTACACACTGGACCTTTAAAGAAAAAGATTCACTTCCTGCACTGACTCCCTGCAGTTCAGGTGGAACAATGGTGTCATTCTGCCTTCAAAAATCTCTTGATACCTCCTCTTCTAACATCCCAACATGCCTAACAAGGAATTACTGTGCACTTTTGGTGCACTTCTTTGCCAGATTTCCTTCTAATTATTGTACTACTACCAAGATCTCCTACTGCACTGAAGCTTAAGTTTGTCCCTCACTGTAAATTTTTTTGAATAAATCCATCTTCTAAATGAGTGAAGATCCTAGTATATTGGTACTTTCCGGTCGATTGGAGACAATTGGTAATTTTAAAATGCAATTCAAGCAGTGATCAAGTCGACTAAAGCAACATCAGAAGAGCAGCACATATGAGCCAGTGTTGACATGTTGACGTCATCTTAAAAAAACTAATTAAATAGTAGTTTGCATGAAAGAAAGATAGAAAAACACCCAGCACCACTTTTGCAAACATTTATTCTGCAGAAATTGTAAATAAATTGATGAGATCTGTGTAAATATCCACCTCCCTGCATAAATAAAAAACAAACCGTTGTGACCAAATAGCAATTGTGGGCATCCAAATCACTGGTTCTCCCTCGCCATTTTTAACTGTGCCTGTGGTTGCTGCAGAAACAAGGTCACTAAATCACTGACTGATTCCTGTCTGTTTGCCCTCAGCAACTGTCTGTGGTACCACTAAGCAAGATTACCTTGCAATTACATCCATCATCTGCAAGTTTTCTCTCTCTCCTTTGTTTTCAGCCCAACATGCAGCTCGTTGTGTGCATCATGGTCGGCAACAGAGATGATCTCTACAGTGCCATTAAGAAGCTCTGCTGTGTTAAAAGTCCCATCCCTTCTCAGGCTTGTAGTGTTTGTGCAGATTAGAAAATGCTGTATAGTTTGAAACTGTCAGAAAATTTTTCACCTGATGAACGTAAAAGTTTTCTGACTTGTCATCAGGCTATCAATGTCCGGACAATATCCCAGCCACAGAAGTTGCGGAGCGTTGCCCAAAAGATACTCTTGCAGATTAACAGCAAGTTAGGAGGAGAGCTGTGGACTGTCAGTGTCCCTCTGGTGAGTCCCTTGTCCTACAAGAGTAGCAGGTCAGCTGCTCTTGTACTGAGACACTTAGTTAGGGGGAAATATCTGAGTTGATACTGTTGATTACAACTGTAACTAAGACAAACTGAAACCTGTGGAAACATTGCACCATATTTTGAAGGGAAAAAAATGACACTGGAGCACCGCTGCAAGATGTTTTAATTTGTATGAAAGTCAGAGGTTGTAACATCACTGCAGCTGAAGGGGAAATAATGAACCCCTGTCTTACATGAATAGAAACATTTAATGGTGGTTGGAGTAGATGTCCACCATGACACCAGCAAGGCTCATCGATCGGTCATGGGCTTTGTCGCGAGTGTGAACAGGTAAATTCTGCTCCTTTCTTTTCCTGTGTGCTGCCTGTTTTGAGACCATCTTGGTCAAAGTCTGTGGTGGGTTTCTCCTCATTTGAAGTTTTCCTCTCCAGTTCACTGACACGCTGGTACTCCAGAGTAACTTTCCAGACCCCCACTGAGGAACTGATCAATGGCTTCAGAGTCTGCTTACTGGCTGCACTGCAGAAGTACTTTGAGGTCAGTATTTCCAACTTATATTGGCTATATGACTTATTTTTGTGGAGTCATGGGGGACTGGAGCCACTCCCAACTGATCACAAATCCATCACATTCAATGTAGATGTACGTCACGCGCTCACAACCAAAAGCGACGCCATAGCGGTGTGCATTCGGTACAACACGCTTGTTTCTTCGAGCACATCCATGGCTTCCACCACCAGTGTGTTGGATCCTGGTTCTCCCTGGGGCTGTGTCTCTCCTACTGTTTTCCACAGAGCTCTGTCCCGTTTGAAAGGCAAAGGAAGCCCGTATGTGGAAAGACGTCGCCTCTGAGATGTAGAATGTGTATTACAGAAAAGAAACACATTTCAGGACCTCTGACTTGCATCATCAGAACTGTCCTGTGAAGTTCAGCCCCCTGTCAAATTTAATAGAGGGGGACAATACCTCACCTGTTGTGATGTGCCCACACACGCCCTGCTGTAAAGAGTAGGCTTTCAGATATAGATATTAAGATATAAGGAGGCTGAAAATCACAGGACATGTTATGATGTATTTATGATGTATGTCTTGATATGTCATCAGGATCTGGGATCAGGAAAAATCTATATTTTGCACACTGTTGTAATCTGAATGAAAACTGCATAACTTTGGTGAAATGACCCCCTGATGTAGCACCTGTGTGTTCATGTGTACAGGTAAACCACAACTTGCCAGAGAAGATTGTGGTGTATCGGGATGGTGTGTCAGACGGCCAGCTGAAGATGGTGGAGCAGTATGAGATCCCACAGCTGATCAAATGCTTTGAGAAGTTCCCCAGCTATGAGCCCAAACTGGTCTTCATCGTGGTGCAGAAGCGCATAAGCACCACACTTTATTCATGTTCTTCACACAGCTTTGGCACTCCTCAACCAGGAACTGTTCTGGATCACACCCTCACTCAGAGGGACTGGTCAGTATCTGCCCAAATGAATGAACTGACAGCAAGTCTTCCATTAGGCACTTTTTTTTTTTTTTTTTTAGTTCACATTTTAAAACTATGAAAAACAATCATGGCACAGTAGATTGAAGGCTGATGCTGGTTTTTGGTAAAAGGTGAGGTAGGATTAACTTCTCTGCAAAATGGTCCTGTGTTTGTCTGTTTTGTTTTTTTGTTTTTTTTTACTATATTATTCACAGCAAAACTTCCAGTGTTCAAAAGCAGTGCGTTCTGTTTAAATTCAGCAAGAAGGCTGCATTTCTTGATAGAGCTTATGTAGTCTGAATTCAGCCTGGACACAGTGGTCTGAGATGGTTCTAGTCTAACTGCAGCACCATTTGTATGCAGACTGAATACAGGAAACAAAGTCATGCGAGCGGATGATGAACATACTGTCATCCTTAAATGTAGAAGATTAAGCCATTATTGTTTTAGCAGACCAACACTGCAGCTGGTAGAAGAGGGGTGCTGTACATCTGAAAGGCTGCAGCCCCATCTCCTGGCAACAGCAGTAAATATATGTACTCCGATAAGAAGACCTTTAAATGCTCAGTGTATCTGATGCCCTCTACTTGACATCATCAACCGTGTTAATGAACTTATTTATTTTTCTTGCAGGGTGGACTTCTTTCTGATGGCACATCACATTCGCCAGGGCTGTGGACTTCCTACACACTACATCTCTTTGTACAACACAGCAAACCTCACACCAGACCATTTGCAAAGGTACTGATACTGATTCTTTTTTTCTCTAACTGATGCTGGTATATTTTCATTTGCTCATACTATCTGTGATTAAGGAATGACTAAGTAATTGTTTTATTAATGAGCTGGTAGAAGGTTGTCTTTTTTTTTTGTTTTGTTTTGTTTTGTGAAAGAGAGAGATTATATATTTCACCAAGACCCTGTTTTATAAAATTAACATAACTGAAGAAAAGAATTGGCACTGGCAGCACTAGCAAGAGGAGTGATTTAGTCCTGAACATGTCAAACATGAGTGTGTCCTGGTTTAGGGACTTAAAGGTTTATGTTTCATCAGTTTCAAAACTCATGTGATGTTGTTGTGCTCCCACACCAGGCTGACCTTCAAGATGTGCCACTTGTACTGGAACTGGCCGGGCACCATACGTGTTCCAGCACCATGCAAATATGCCCACAAACTGGCTTTCCTCTCTGGTCAGTACCTGCACTCAGAGCCGGCCATCCAGCTGTCAGACAAGCTCTTCTTCCTTTGAGCTGCACTAGTTACAGCGACCAACTGCTCAGATCACAGCAAAAACTGCCAAGAAAGATGTTATGGAAAAAACAGAATGACAAGAAACTCATTTCAAGGAATGTGGGATTTACCTGGTACTTAGGAATTGTAGATGAAGGAGATTCTCATATGGATACTGATGTTTATGAGAAAGACATTTCACCCCATTATTAAAAAAAGAATGAAAAATAAAGCTAACTCTTTTCATGTAGGTAATACTAACGTGTGTCAGTGAAATAATTTAAATATGTTTGGCTTGTTTGTAGACAAATATTTTGCTTTCAAGTCAGTTGAAACTAAATATTAGTTTTAAGTTTGAAATGAGCATAGGCCCATGGTGGGAGTTTTCAATATTATGTTGCCACTGTTCATGTGGCAGAATTATTGATGAGTCATTAGTCTGTTAATGTTCAGACAAATTGTTTACTATTCTTTATAAAATGCCTCTAATTAGGTTTAGAAATTATACAACTTTAAGCTTGGCATGTTACATAGAGATGTTATAAATAAAGTTTGCATGGCTGGTAAAACATGTTTTTTTTTTTGTTGTTGTCTGGACAGCAAGAGCAGAACCAGCCCTGTAATCACCAGTGTCCTCGTCAGAGTCATTGTAATTCTTTGGTTGGTGAACCGAATGCCAAGTGACTGAGTTGTTGTTGCTCTCTCAAAATGAATGGGCACAAACAGTTCACATCACATGGATTTTTACAGCATGGCCAACACAGTGCATTTGAAGGAAACTACAGGTCTGAGTCACTGAGAGCAACTCTTGAGAAAACCTGGGACAATATTTCATATCTCCATATACAAAAACTCTTGACAGAGGTAGCAGCCCAGTGATTAAGTGCTCCATAGAGATTCCGAGTTGACAATGTCAGATCATTTGGATTATAGGGGCCGCACTCAGGATGTGTTTGTCAACCTTCATCAAAGCCAACTTTCTGGATAATCGAAATGCGTCATTTTGTTGGTGATTAGAAAGTCTCAGTTCACACATCATGTTTGCTACCGGACTACTTTACTGCAGTATTTGGAGTACTGTGCATGGCATGTAAATGTTATTTTGATAAGAAAAACAGCAAGAGGGTAAACCCCTCCTGAAGTGAGTCTAACCACCAAACACTCCTAGTCATATCCCTCTGTTATTATAATAACAATAATGATCTTTATTTATAGAGCACTTTTTTAAAACGGCGTTTCAAAGTGCTTTACCAGGCAGCAGAAGAACAGAAGTCACAGAAAACACAGAAAATAAAAGCAAGAGGTAGATACAAGCAAGTAGATAAAAGTTAAAACTCAAGTAAAATCACAAAAAGGCTCTCCAATCAAAGTATGTTTTAAGAAGAGATTTAAAACTGATAACTGACTCAGCCAACCAACATGAAACCACTGAACCGTCTCAAGTATTTGGTCTGTGGTGAGTCCTAATCTAAACATATTTCCTGTTATAAATAGGTAAAAGGCTATCTTACTGCTTTGATGGGTACTCAGTGTGTTGAGTTGTACTAAATGTATGGTTATGCAGTGCAGTGTTTTATTGATTTATTCTAGTTAGCCAGTTCATCCTTGTGCACAATTGTATTGGTCTCCATCAAGATTCAGTTATTTACACCAGTGGAATGATTGCAAATAACCAGAACCAGATCACCACAGTCCTGTCTGAGGATTTAATACGTAATGAGGAGAAATCGCCACTGGTTTATTGTTCTTTGTGTTTGTTGTATAACAGTGTTAAAATTTAAGGGAGCTCAGTGGTGTGGCTTAGTTGATGATGCCCAATATATCCCATTATAAATCCACAGTAACCAGAGAATCCAACATGATTTCAGGAATGAACCTTTTCTGTATTCATTTAAAAACAGACAAAAAACAGTATTCATGTATGTATCTTTAATCAAATATAAAATTAATCTCACAGATAGACTGATTAATTCTTCATAATTTATTTACATTTGCTATAATTTGTGCTCTATTTTTTGTCATGGTTGCCATGACAGTGAATCCTGTTTAAATTTAGCCAGACATGTTTACATTTACATTTTCACTGCCAAAGTGTGTCTGAGCACTTTTTCATGATGGTGAGTAAGCTCATAGTTACTTTTATAGTTACTGAACACAGAGCTCAGCATCAGCAAGAAATCAGCTTTGTTTGGATTTTCTTTAATGTGTAGTTGTATCATAAATGTTTATTGTCTGGACAGGCACCCCAGAGTAAAGACAAAAAGAAGCAGAAAAAGGATAATCAGACAAAAGAGGGCATGCCCACCACAAGCCAGGTAACTATGGTGATAGTTAACATTGCTAAGTATTAGTGTTGTAGCAGAAAAAGAAGATGGCCAAGGCACACTTGAGATCCAGAAGTAAAAAAGCTTTTAGTTTACCTGGTCTTGACCGAGACCGGGTAAAAATGTAGTTGATTCCAAGACAAGACCAAGACCTTGAAAATGTGGCCTCAAGACCGGTCTTGAGCACTACAAAACTACTAAGTATACATTTTCCAAATAAGTTTCCAACTGTTCATCTTAGAGGAAACTCATTATTTTCATATTTTGAGGACATTGTAGTCCGAGCCATAATGCTGTTTGAAACCCACTGTCAGATTTATAAAAGTTCAGTTACCTGTCAGGTATCAGTGACGGCTGGTATAAGTGGGCTGTAAGGGCTAAGCTCTCCCTGCATTATACAATAAAGAACCCAACAAATTTCACCACCAGCCACCACTGCAGGTAATTATGTCACAGGGCTGACATAGAGAGATATGTGAATGTCTTTGGACTGTGGGAGGAAGGTGGCGAATCCAGAGGGAACCCATGCAGCCACAGGGAAACCATACTGTACAAACACACAAAGAAAGACCCTAGGCCTGCTGGGCAGATTCAGGTGAGTTTCCCAAAGGGGATAAATAGAATATGCATGTATTTATCAGATGCACCATTTAAAAATGGTAGCCCCTGAGAGCCACACAATCTCTGTTCAGTCCTGATTGCTGTCCAGCTCCTCCTCAATGAAAGGAGGAGTCCTGAGGTCCACTGGTGTGAAATCAACTCTTCTGGTTTGTTGTTAGTAGCAGCACTGGGGTGGGTGCTCTTCAGTACAGGAACCAGACAGGGTGTCCTCCACAACAGAGGCCTCTAGAAAGAAACATGCTGGATACACATGTATGGCAGGTGGACAGGTTTTGAACACCCCTGGGCTGAACCCTCAGGACCAACAACCTTTTTCAGGCTGTTTAGTCAGCAGCCTCTTCACCTGAGACCCACAGAGATTGTAAGCCGGTTAGCAGTGTTGTTGTTGTTGTTGTTGTTGTTGCTAGGCAGTTTTTGAGCAAATTGTTCCACGGGAGTCACATGGGAAAAACTACTGTAGAAACTGTTCAGGTTGGCAGGTATCCACTCAGTCTACGTTACTACTTACCAGTGTGTGGTGGCTGGGCTTGTAATCAGTAATGATCCTCATACTTCTCCAGACCTCTCTAGTGCCTTACTGCCACCGCCTCTGCTCAGCCTTCCTCCTGTAGGCCTTCTGTCCTTCTCTAATATTCACCGACAGCTGTTTATTTTCTGTCCTGCTAACAAAGACTGATGGGGACACCAAGGGGGTCGCCGTGAAGTCAACTGCAGCGGATAGGTCGTCATCGCCAGAAAAAAATATGGATGAGGTAAGAACTGACCGCTTCCTTGGCACTTAATGCATTTGAAATTCCAGTTGCTGCCAAGCATAATACGTAAATAAATGAACTCTCTTCAGAAACTGTCACAGATGTCTCTTCCTACAGCTGTGGGAGGAATGTTTAAGCCTCACAGAGGAGCTCGAGGAGATGCAGAAGGAGGAGAAGCACCTGATGATTGAGGTTGCCCTAAAATCCTCAGAAAACTTAGAAGAACATAGAAACATAGAGAGGACCAAGGCCAAGATAAGAGAAAAGCTCAGGTTGAAGCAGGAACGTGAGAGGAGCTGCCGAGCAGAAATTGAAGTAAGCCTCACAAACTTTTTCAACACACTTTTTATGCTTTACACAGTAATTTGAGACGCAGATCCTGGAATTCCAATGCAATCATGTAAAAAAACCAAAAACACATACACACACACACACATGAGAAAAAGTTCTTCATATAAAATTGTACAGGAAAAAATACAGAAATATCATCAGCAAAATATACTGACAGTTACAAAAGTGAAAGTGTTTGTTCTGCAGAAAAGAAAGGCTTTTGAATTATAGTAATATGTTAATTCTGATGTATCAACATGTAAACAGCACTGAGGTTGTAGTGGGTATTTGGGGTGATATTAAATACTCAACCAAAACAGTTTCCTGTCTCCCAAATGTAACATCTGTATGCCTCACACTCTGGAGCTCAGTCATTTTTATGCCCCTACGTGGGCAGCAGTCCAGAGGCGTTATGTCCTCGGGTTGTCCATCTGTCTGTTTGTCCCGTTCTCCTGAATGCGATATTTCCACAATGCCTCAAAGGAACTTGTGTATGGCACACAAAAATTGTTTTAAAAGATAAAAAAAGAAGTGATTACATCATGTATTGACATGGTCAAGGATCAACTAAACTGTGATATCATAATGTTCTATAAAAACACCTGTGGCTACCAACCAAAGCTGTAATGGGAAAGGTGTAATTGTAACTAAATCTCCTGCCATTTGGCTGGTTGTTGGAGGCCACGGCCACAAGGCAGTGATTCTAGTTATATAATGTGCTATTAGGTCAGAGATGCTATGAATTATTAACGCACTTTGTTTTAATGGAAGTCATGGACAGCAGAAACACAATCTTTTCCTTTATTCGTGCCCACAAGGTCTTTGCGGAAATAAAAATCCAATCCTGCTCCATTTTCTAGTTTAGATAACAATCGAGAACAGATGATTAGTGGCGAACTTTATATCCACTACACCAGTTACTGATATAATCACAGCAGTGTTTATCTGTCAGAATTGCCTCAAATCATTACAGCCAAAGACAAGGATGCTGTAAATGTAACATAGTCTGCTTATGTGCCATAAATATGACAGATGACATGGCTCCAGAGGCTCAGCCAAGAATGATTTACAACCTGTGTCTCCAGTATTTGTGTAGCTGCTGAGTAAAAGACCAGTTTATTGATGAGCAAGCTTTAGAGGTGATTTTTTTAACTTGAGCTAAGCTAACAGTTATCCCCTGACTCTAGTCTTTATGCTAAGCTAAGCCATTATAACGGGTTTGCTCCTGCTCCACACTCTACGCACACACACGAGATGGATATTGATCTTCTTATGTAATCCTCAATGCTGAGAATGTGGCACATGCAATTTGTAATATTATGTTACTGTGAACAAAAACCTCTAGCACATGAATGACTGCGATAATAATTTAAAGTACCCGCAATTTACTCATCATATTCAAGGCATGTGAATTTCACATCCAAACATAACACTTGATCATTGATTCCAGGAGCACCAGCAGAAGCTGGCACAGTTGGAGAGTGCCCACCACAGTGAGATCTCTGAGCTGAAGACAAGCGCCGTTGCTGTGACCTCAAAGACTCATGTGGAGCATGTGGGGTCAGAGGTCAAGCTTCTGAAGAAAGTAAGCCTTTTACAAATGGAGAAGGGAAAGAAAGAGGCTGTCATGGATATATCCATTGGCAAACACAAGATGGTGAGAGGCTTTTGGTTCTCCAGTTAGTTTTCAAGTTGTGTCTTGTTTTATTTTTTGCAAGTAAGCATCTGCATCACACCTTTTTATCCTTTATAGAAACATCTGGCTGGAGTAAGGGAACAGAAACAGAGCAATGTAACGCAAGATCAAGGTAAATACACTTGTGTCCATTTCTGAGCACAAGTCCCATCATGACCTGCTTATGAACTAAGATTTCTCTCTGTTGCTATTTAAATAGAAATAGAGGCCCAATATATGCAAAACATCAAAAATATGGTCACAAAGAAAAAGAAAGAAACAAGCACCAAGATTAAGGAGATTGATGTGCAGATGGACGCCTTTACTACAAGGGTTATTACGGAACACGAGGATGCTAGGAGAGTAATCAAAAACCAGGAAAATAGTAATAAAACTAGGAGGGTAAGTGATGTTGAAGAATCACCACAGTCCTGTCACACTAAAGGACAAGAAAATCTGTTACACATGAGAGGTGAACGTACCCACAAAGAGCTCAAACACTCAGCTTTGACAGAAAACAAATTCAATCAACAGCAAATAGCGTATTAAACTCAGTGGAAACTGAAAGAAATTAATATGCGGTTGTGTTGATTTTGTATTGTTAGGGAGAACTTGAAGCTCTGAGGAATGAGGTGGCGCGACAGCAGAGGATTATCATAGCATGGGAGCAGAAGGGCAAACACCTGGAGGAGTCTCTGCTGGACATGGAGTCAAAGTTGTCTGAGAGCAACTCCAAGCTGGCTGTCCAGAGAAAGGCCATGGTCGAGGGATTGAAGGTTCGCTGCCTCGCTTTATTTTAGGGCTTTTTGAGTTCAGTATGCAGTAGACATTATAATATATATAATACAGCCATCTGCTTGGCTTTAAAGAAAAACTGTTTTAACATTTTACTCATCAGGTCAAATGTCCACACACAAGATTTTGTCTTGCTTTTCTGTCTTGCTGGGGTTTTTTGTTGTTGTTTTTATGCCACCACCAGGAGTCACAAAGCCAGAAATGTTTAAATCCTCCTCATCATTAAAGGGATTGAATTTTACCTGCAGGACTAAAAATAGCTCAGAGACCTTTTTTTCTGAAACTGTGATAATGTCTTCAACAGAGGAGCAAAACAATCACTACACACATACTCAAAGAGAGACGTGACCTGTATTTGAAGCACCAACTGTTAGAGCTGAAATATGTACAGGTAAACCGCTAACAACCATTTGTCACGATACTAGTTTTAACTTTATTCATTAGCTTAGTTGACGAACACTGAATGGTGCGTATGCCTGGTGGTTATTCATGCAGGCTCAGCAGGAACATGAGGAACTGCAAGGGAAGAACGCCAAGGCCCTTCAGGACTTGCAGCAGAAAAGCTGCCTGAAGGTTTTGATGCTGGAGAGACAGATCAAGACCGTGACAGAAATTCTGGGGAAAGAGCAGCTTAAGCTCTGGGTTGCACTTGCCTTCAAACTGGGAGACCAAACAGCTGCAAATAACATTGAGGTGCCATCTTATATCCATACTTTATTTCAGCCTGTGTTCATTGGTTTTGTATGATGTTTCATAGCATCTTTAATTGCTCCATGACCTTTTCTCAAGTACCAAACTGGGCCAACTAAACCATGTCAGGTCTCAGGATTATTTTAGCAGCAGTTCATGTTTGCTTGGAATTTGTGTGACTTATTGTACAAGAATAAATCAGAATGTGTACTTTCACCTGTAGGTACTGTTTAAGGTCAAACATGCTACCATCGAGGCCCTGAAGGATGACATCTCTGGAGATTTAATGGTTGGTCAAACTGATTTCACACATGTTTAATTGACCTGAGAGTTATTGATGCTGTGCAGCTCTGTTGATGTTTTTGCCGTCATGTGATTGGCAGGAATACAACAAGTTGGTGGTGAAAGCCACTGCTTCGGAGCCCTCTGTGGACAAGTGGCTCTCAATTGGTGTTATGGAAAAATCCATCTGGAGGGTTTTAGAGGACAGCAAGGTTAGTCATCAGTTATATTGAGGTTTGGCATGCATACGTTTAACTGTACTGAAAGTAACTGTTACAGTCTGGTGTGGTCAGATTTGGTGCTGACGTTTTCATAAAACATAAATGTGTGATTTGCAGAAATCTGTTAACCTAATACAAGGTCTGATGGGTTTCTGCATATCTGAGGATAAGGATTTTCTGGGACTGAACCCTGCTGGTGCTGAGTCCAGACAGTGACCTCAGCTCACAGGTCTGACCTCATCTGTTCTCTCTGAATACTTTTCAACCCAAATCACCTCATTTTTCCCACTTCACTCTCTCAAGTCAAGTCATGGTGGTTTAAAGAAGATAAACTGTACAAACAGATAATGTAGTGTATCAACATTTACACCCAAAAGGGTAATAACCTTTATTACTACTTATCTTGGACTTGTTTTGATTTGTGTTGGAGGAGCCTGATGTTTGGAGACTTTCAGGCTGTTTGGTCTGTGATGAAGCTGTACAGCACTGACTCCCTCTTTATTCCCTTTTTTTTTACAGGAGCTTCTGAGTGTCCTTGGTTAATCATCTGCTGCATCAATTTCAGACATTTTACACTGTAAATCCCTTTGTCTCCTTTATCACCTGAAGCACCAGGATATCTAACATTGGTGGTAAATGTAACTCTGCTGATTTATTCAGCAGTGAAAGTGGCACTGCATAAATTACTTATCAATTTCAGTATTGGTGCTTTTATTTGTGTTGATATTAAAGATGTAACTTGGTTAAATAAATTTCAGTTGTTTACTTCACTTCATTTTGTCAGGTACAGTCTTCTTACAGGTAGACCAACTTGTGCATCAACAAGATTACATCTGATAATTTATGTACGTCTAAAAATGAATTCTTGTTTAATGATTGGGTCACCTAATTTATTCTGTTATATATCTGGCCAGTGTTTTGTTTTGTTGGTTTTTGTCCGAAAATGCATTTTAGGAGGCAGGAAATGTGCACACAAGAATAAACAGTGGTAACTTTACGATACATCAGTTGGGCCTTTTACTCTTAAAAATAGTCATAAGCTGCCAACAGTAAAAATGCAAATGATTCACTGTATTTTGTTATGTGTTGACTTACAATAACCGCAATGTAACAAGATCATATCCTGCACTAACAGCTTTTACTCATCACTATCAAGTGCGCTTATGTTGCGCACCAAGAAGGACTGCATGTGTCTTTTGTTATCCACTGAGCAGTGACGGAAATGTTTTGGCCACAAACAAAAGCGGTTGTCACACTGCCACCAACTGGCTGATCTGTATAATTTATGTCTCAATGTTAACAAAAAAAAAAGAAAAAAAGAAAGAAAAGGAAAAAAGCTGCACAGCCCAGCGGAAACAGTTTGGCTGCTGTAGCATTTCTGGGGCAAATGACCTTCTCTGTGTGGTGGAGGATAAATGTGAAAAAGAAAAAACTTAATGACCCAAATCAATCTTTACCACAGCTAGAGCACAGAACATAACACAGATCATCCCAGTAGCGGTTTTCTAAGATCTGGTTGTGCCTTTTCAGATATGAATAAGATGGAAATAAATGCAAGTCGAGAGAGTAGTTTGTGTATACAGCCAGCCTCCTCTGAGTGTAAACAGCTGACAGGAAGCACGACCACTTTCACCGGAAAGGAGGAGCAGCTCTTATTGTAGGCTGAGAGCTGCTGTAATGGCGGTGCCCCGTCGTTCCTCGCAGCAGCAACAACAGCAAAGTACCTTACAGTCTCCGCCGAGAAATAGCTCGCTGTCGGGCGCTCCTCCGGCCTCTCCGCCGATGGCTTTGCTGACCTCGGCCGTTGGAAGCCCGGAGAATGAAAGGGAATGCAGCGGGGGTAGTGACACGGCCCTGGCCTCCCCGGACCTGCCAGCCCCGGTCCTAGCGAGCAGCGCGAGCTCCACCACGACAACCTCTGGTGGGGGCAGCAGCAGCGTCTCAAGCCCCGGATCTGGAGCCGCCAGTCCCACCGACGGTAGCAGCGGCATCGGCGGGGCGTTTCGGGAGCTGTTCGAGGCCTGTCGCAACGGAGATGTATCCAGAGTGAAGAGACTTGTCGACTCGGTGAACGTAAACGCGAAGGACATGGCTGGTCGAAAATCTACTCCCCTGCATTTCGCTGCGGGTAACGACGAGCTAAGCTAACGATACAGTAGCAGCAGTGTGTTTTGTAGCTAGCATGATGTCACGGACAGTTAGCTAATGTTGTTGTGTTTTGGTGGACGTGTTTACAGCTAACACTTTATTTAGTTACTTTCTCTCACCTAAAGGCGGAAGAGAAGTACAATTAATCGCATCCGAATTAATCGCTCACTAGCTAAACAGCTGTTATGACATTCTGTAGTTTGTTTACCAAGCAGACCTCCGTCAACATTTCTGCCCAATAACGTAAAACGAGAAAACACGAACCGATCCTGGCAGAAAATGAGAAACACGTTGTTCAGTGTATGATGCTTACATTCATTTTGTTCAGAAAAACCCAGGCTAACGCAAACTGAACACTGAATAAAACGTAAACATACGATGTACTGCGGTTCTTGCCAACTCTCTGACCCGTACAGGCATGGCTATGAAGTATGTTTACAGTAATGTTACAGCGTCTTAATGAGGATTGTATATTTTATAGATCATTTATCATATCATACATATGCAATTTTGTAGATATCTCCAACTGAAACCTGCAGTTGTTGTTATCTGAAGCAATGTTAATGTCAGGCTAACTACAATGTATATATGCGCCACTCGTAACTTAAAATGGAGTAAGAGCTAACTCTAACTCTGAATGCATTTTAATCCTCTTCCAGGTTTTGGCAGGAAAGATGTGGTGGAGCACCTCCTGCAGACAGGGGCCAATGTTCATGCCAGGGACGATGGAGGACTTATCCCCCTCCATAATGCCTGCTCTTTTGGCCATGCAGAAGTTGTCAGCCTCCTTTTGTGTCAGGGTGCAGACCCCAACGCCAGAGATAACTGGAACTACACTCCGTTACATGAGGCTGCCATCAAGGGAAAGATAGATGTGTGCATCGGTAAGGATCCCTGCTGAGAACATCCAAGCAGGGGCAGCTCTCCACATCTGAGAAATGTTTTCCAGTCTTAAGTGTCACTAGTTGCGATCTAGCTAAGGTTCTCCAGAAGTTTGACATCTGGATGTAAAAGTCTGACTTTGAGACAATGGTTGTTAAAGTATGTGTTTGCTGGTGCCTGGAAACAAATTTGATTCATCAAACACCCAGAAGCTTTGTCCACCAACCTCTTTGCAGCCAACTCATATCTTTTTTATCTCTATTTCTCTCATTAGTGTTACTCCAACATGGAGCTGATCCAAACATCCGCAACACTGATGGAAAATCTGCCCTGGATCTGGCTGACCCATCGGCCAAAGCAGTTCTCACAGGTCAGTGCCTGTCAGCTCTTAATCTCTCATATTTATATTTCACACATTTAACTAGCCCTTTCACAACTAATGTCATATGATTGCAGGACCTCTGGTTATGTCAGGAATTAACCCTAACCCTAACGAACCCTCATTTTGCAGATAATTGTGGTTAAATGTTATGTTTCACAAAATGTAATGGTCAGATACATCACAAAATGTAATGGTCAGATACATCACATACAATTTTGATACAAAACAATTTTGTTTTGACATCAGTAAACCATTATTACACTGTACCAGGCTTTATGCAATAACATTGTAGGCTAAGCATGACAACCAGATTATGTGACCCTTTGTTCCTTTTGGGTCCTTGTTCTTGGGTATCACTGGAGTAGTGAGTTTGTCAACAACTTTTAATCCATCTTCTCGTTACAAATAATCCCAAATTTTGACCTGAACGAAGTGCAAACACAGTTCTGGTACTCCCCGGGCATGGAATGATTCCCAAAAATCACAGGTTACAGCCACTGGAAGCACACATTTGGCTCTGATATTCGTGTTTATTTGCTCTCAGGTGAATACAAGAAGGATGAACTTCTGGAAGCAGCAAGGTGAGTATTAATCTGACTAGCCTTTACTTAGATTTCCTGTTGGCCTGAGCACATGAGTAACAAAAGCAGTACTCCTTGTTGTTCCGAACTATTTGTTGAATGTTGTGTTATTATGGTCTATGAAATCCTGTAAGATGACACTGCAATTATGGAATTTGCTTTCTCCATCCAGGAGTTAGACATTTTGAAGGGGAAACACTTAAAGACAACCCTTTTCCATGTTATTACAGGAGTGGAAATGAAGAAAAGCTGATGGCACTGCTGACTCCACTAAATGTCAACTGTCATGCCAGTGATGGCCGCAAGGTAAAGGAGCCACTCATACCACACCACATCACACCAGGCAGATAACTCTCACATCACCGTTGATACGACATGTTGTGCAAGTTTGCAAAATCATTATATTCCATTTTTAAAAAATAGCAAGAAGGTCCGTGAGCCAGACAACCTGCCGAGTAGTCTGCTTATGGCCGGATTAGTTTGTGTGATGTAGATATAAAGAGGATTAATGTCACTGCATTTGTGGGAGGCTGTTAATGGGGATCACTGTAGTTTTTTTTTCTAATTATGCATATGTGATTCTCTTTAGACCATCCTTGAAATCCATTTGCTTCTGTCATCTCTACTTTCACTTCATCAGCCTTGTTAATTGTTGACGGCGTGTTGAGGTTCAGCTTTTAATTTTTCAGCTTCCTTTCGTGTTGTCAGGTCGTTTTTTCACCATAAAAGCATATTTTTTGGCGGCAACTCCTTCAAGTACAGTTCTTATTTTTGTTAATGGTTTTTTTTCTGCATGCTTTATGCAGAACTCTTTCTCTTCTACCCCATAATCACTCTTCCATGTCAGATGCTGGAGCTATTTGTGATCTTTACAAGCATCTGCTCAGATCAGAAAACAGTTGTTTCATTTGACTGTGTCATATTTAGTGTCTCCTGATCTTGTATAGTATTTGTGTGTATATCTTTCCCCTCCTTTATTGGCAGATGGACTAGAAATATAAATATACAAATATGAACTTTTTAATAGAACTCACTTTAGCATTGCGAAGTCAGGTGTAGGATTGTTTTTGTATTTCATTCCCACGTCATGTCTGACTTTACTTTTCTTAGAAGTAGTTGAGGTATTTCCTGTCTTATCTGGCAAATTGCATTCTTCCTTTTGTGAGTAAGCCACCAAAAGCATAATCACCAACTCCACTGTGCTGTAAATATCCATTGTCTCTAACACTACATCAGCGTTGGCTCATTTCTCTCATTCCTAACTACATTTTCTTCAACAGCAGTCAGAGTATTTCTCCCTCCCTGCCTCCTTTGCAGTAAATGTAGCGTTTGCATGCTCTAAGCCAGTGTGCCAGTGTAGATTTGGCTGGGTACCATTAACCAGTCCTTGCCTTTTCTCAAAGCCCTAGAGAAAACCAAGGAGGAGAAGTCACACTTACCTTCCAGCTATTTACCTCTCTGGCCTGGTGTCACATTTCATTTCAAGCCATGTTTGATGGATCACACAGGGGTTTATAACTAGAGTTTGTGTTTCACAGACTTAGGAAAAGGGGAAAAAATTGCTGTGAAAAGCTACTGTCATTTTGTAATTTTTGTTTCATTTTGTTTTCCGTGTGACTCTGGCAACATTTGTCGATCAGTCAACATCCCAAAAAATGCTGGTAAGTTGACCTTGATAACGGCCACTTGATTGATGCACTGTTGTGATCTTTTTTTGTTTATTCCTTTTAATCCATTGTTTTTATTTGACCAATAAGCTGGCTGTCACTTGTTAATTGCACATCATGGACCTGGGTGTACGGGTCACTCATGTATCCTACCCTGATGCTCCTCTGTGTACGTGTGTGTGGTTGTGTGTGCCTGTGTGTATGTGTGAGATAGAGAGTGTGCCATGTGAGTTAGTGAATGAGCTGGGTTGGTGTCTTCGTGACAACTCATCTTTTTTGGATTTGGAGAGGAGTTCAAAATGTCCACTGCCTGCTTTCTTCAGCGTCTGTCCTCTCCTCTGCACACTCACCCACACTTCTCCAACTTTCAGTCACTTGCTCTTTTAGCCAGTTTCTGATTTGGCTTTTAATTCACTCATTCATTTATTGTTTTGATGATGATCACTCATGCATGCCTCAAGGCCTGCCCCTCTGCATTGTGTCAAACGAATCCTGAATACGTGTCTGTGAAATTTGTGTCTACTTCACGTTCCCTGTTGGATCAGTTGGTATGCAACATGAATGGACAACATTTCACCTGTGGTTGTAGTGCTATGCTACCCTCCATGGTAATGACTTTTGATTGCTTTTGATTGCTCATGTCATCCCACACTGAATGATGCCTACATGATTCGAATCTTTCTGGTTTTATCACCATGGCTTGAGATCTTACAGCTTGCTTTCTGGGCTTAACATTAATATCACTGCATGGTAATCCAGTTGATTGATTGTCCCTTCTTTTGATTGTAAGCTTGACCTGAGCTAGACTTTTGAGTAGAGAACAAATGCCACTGAAGTTTGGATTTGCAGCTTTGCTTAGACTAACATTTATTTTTCTTGGCTGAAATAAATGAAGCCATTTGATTTCATCCTCTAATAGCTTGCAGAGATGCTTTCCTCAAACACTTAACCTGATTATTGTAGCTTCATTGCATCCTGTTACGATTGGGGTTCCATAGTGTTTTACAAAAAATGACTCATCTACTATTAAAATCACTTATGAAACCTAAATTCTAATAAAGTGTATTTAATGAAAGTCTAACTTTCAAGAATTTGACACTTAAGAGCCCATACTTGGTGATTAACATTCAAAGCAGTGAAGGTTTGCCAGATAAATCTACTCTTCATAAGCAATAGAAATAACTTTTTTCATAAAAAGATGTTTGGACAAAGTGAATGTGGATAAAAACCAAACAGGCTATTGAATCCCAACCATAATACCTTCCCAGCTATTTAAAGTTTAATATCCAGTCACACCAGAGGATTCTTTCTTGACAGCTCACTACATAAAACATCTTTTTAAACCTCTATGCCCCACAAGAGTATTTTATTAAACTAATGCTATCAAGTGGAAGTTGCCATCAATGAGTAATAATGTTTAAATTGCTTGCTGTCACACACTTAGGTCAGACAAAATATGGACAGCAAATGAATTTTTGCTGCTGGATTTGCCACAAACTCCATTGACCTTGCATCATATCCTCCATTCAGCTGCAACTCACCGAGCATAGCCTGCCATAGCACAAAGCTTCTGGCCCTAATCTACCGCTTGCTCCCATGGCCATCGAAGGCAGTACACAGTAAAGCAGTCGGTGATCAGCGTGTGCTAACAAGCTTCGCTCTCTTACAGTCGACACCCCTCCACCTGGCCGCTGGCTACAACCGGGTCCGCATCGTTCAGCTCCTCCTCCAGCACGGTGCCGACGTTCATGCCAAGGACAAAGGGTGAGACGTGATGGATGTGTGACGAACCAACTTTGTCATTCTGGCATTTTAATGTGGACATTTTAATGTTGACATTAACCTGACTGTGCTGTCCCTGCAGGGGTCTGGTTCCTCTTCACAATGCTTGCTCCTATGGTCACTTTGAGGTCACCGAGCTTCTGTTAAAAGTAAGATCCACAAAACTCTCAATCCTTAATTCATGTGCTCCCCATGTCAGGGCTGTTCAACCCAGCAAAAACTAACTTGGCCTTGGTTATGAACAGAGTTGAACACAGTATATTTATATTGTTATTTATTGCTGCAACAGTTTCATAATGTTTTCCTTCCTCATTTGTTGGGTCAAATCAATTCAAAGAAGTTAGACATTTTCATTGATAAAACTCCAAATACCCTTTAACTAAATAAAAAAAACAATAACTAAAAAAACAACAACATTGGGTGAGCCCTGGTAGCTCACCTGGTGGAGCATTCACTATGTAAGATTAGTCTCAGTTGCCAAAATCAAGATGATGCAGCCAGGACACACACAAGCCATTAAGTTCAGGTTACATTTTATACATGTATTAGGCCTTAAGTATACATCCAGTGCGTTTTAGTGGGAAACACTGAATGTAAACATAGTTTGATTGTTGGGAAAAAACACACATCATATCCTGTGCTCTGGTGTGCTCTCTACAGCATGGAGCCTGTGTGAACGCCATGGACTTGTGGCAGTTCACTCCTCTGCATGAGGCAGCATCCAAGAACAGAGTGGAGGTGTGTTCCCTGCTGCTGAGCCACGGGGCTGATCCCACCCTGCTAAACTGTCACAGCAAGAGCGCCGTGGACATGGCCCCCACCCCAGAGCTGAAGGAAAGGCTCACTTGTGAGTTCTCTTTCTGTCTTGCAGTGAACACACACACACACAGCAGTTGACTTCAGAAATCCAAATCATCCTTTACAGAATGCATTAGTACATTCAAATAAAGTAGCCTGATAACACTCAAACTGCACTCAAAACAACCAAACATTCACGTGTAATTGTCATACATTTTTTTGCCTCCATGTAGATGAGTTCAAAGGTCACTCGCTGCTGCAGGCGGCCCGGGAGGCAGACATGGCCAAAGTGAAGAAGACGCTGGCGCTGGAGATCATCAGCTTCAAACATCCTCAGACCAACGAGACAGCTCTGGTCAGAACCAACCTATATTATTGATTATATACTCTGTTTATGCCCCCCCCCAAGAAAAAAAATAAATAAATAAAAATTCGTGAATTATTAGTCTCACCAGCAGCGCACTGTGCGATTATGCACAGACAGCCAGCTGTTGACAACTTTTAGTTTAGTGGGTTTTCATTTACATAAAACATTTCCCAGGGTTGCTGATTTTTGATCCCTGTGTTGCTGTCTGTTTTAGCACTGTGCTGTGGCCTCCCCCCACCCCAAGAGGAAGCAGGTGACTGAGTTGTTGCTGCGTAAAGGTGCCAACATCAATGAGAAGAACAAAGAGTAAGTTCACATCATTTAGTTTTTGACTTTTGAAAAATGCAAACAAGAGAAACAACAGAAGTTAACAGCCTGTCGCAGCATATCAAGGGAAAAAGAAACAATGGCAACAAACAGAAAAGAGTGATGACACCCTGTCTGTTGTGTCCTCCAGCTTTATGACTCCCTTGCATGTTGCTGCTGAGAGAGCCCACAATGATATACTGGAGGTGCTGCAGAAACATGGAGCAAAGGTCTGTTGTTTGTTTTACATTTTCAAATATTCATTCTGTGCAGCCATGTTGTAAATAGTTTTCAGAGATAAGTGTTGAATTTGCAGTATGCAGAAATATGTTGCTGAACCTTAACTCCACCTCCTCTGACTCAAGGTGAATGCTGTGGACACACTTGGTCAGACTGCTCTTCACAGAGCTGCACTGGCTGGTCACATCCAGACCTGCAAGCTGCTGCTGAGCTTTGGGGCAGACCCCTCCATCGTATCTCTGCAGGGCTTCACTGCTGCCCAGATGGGCAATGAAGCTGTACAGCAGATTCTTAACGGTAAACAGACCCTCACTGCTCCTCTAACTGTTTGTCATGGTTATCTCTATATTGCATAGCATGATAATACACACACCACAAGTCAAGTCTGGTGTAAGCAAGTCAAGTCTGGTGTAAGCAAAAACCTGAATGTCTGTTCTGCTGTTTTTTGCATAGCAGTAGAAAACGCTTTAAATGAGGAACAGCAATAGCAAAAAGTAGCAGAAATGTCTTTGCTTGGACTGACGAAGAGGTGAAACCGATACTGGTAGTAATACAGCAGTATAGGCCTCTCATTGCAGTGGCAAAGAGAAACTGGGTGTTGTTGCAATACAAATAAAAAATGGCAACATATTACAGCAACACAGGGAGCATACTTCATGAGTGGTAGGACCCATTCAGGAAGTAAATGTGTATATGCATCACTGTGTCCAAAGACATGCAGGGTTTCAAACTGAAATGTGGCCAGTTCCTAGAGGCCCATGGTTAGTTTGGATGCCAGGTGGAAATGTAGCAAAAGAGATTTGCAAAAAAGGGAAAAAGCTGTTTAAACCCAAACATATTGTGTGGATGTGGCCTTAAAAATGAATGTGTCTTTGGGGGCATGTGTCAGAGTTGCATTGTAATGAGAAATTTTTCATACAGGGTACTGTTTTCTTCCTCCAGAAAACGTTCCCACGCGTAACTCTGACGTGGACTACAGATTTCTGGAGGCGGCCAAAGCAGGGGATCTGGACACAGTGCAAGTAAGTCCACAGTTTCTTCTGTAGCAGTAACTGTATTCAGAGATGATTTTTCTCATGCCAGTGTTGGCAGCAGCGCCCATTTTTGCGTCATTGTATCAATAATACCTGTTTGAGTTGGTACTTATCAAGGTGTCTGTGTTTGGCAGCAACTCTGCACCCCTCAGAATGTAAACTGCCGGGACTTGGAAGGCCGCCACTCAACTCCTCTGCACTTTGCAGCTGGTTACAACCGAGTTGCTGTCGTTGAATACCTGTTACACCATGGAGCTGATGTCCATGCAAAAGACAAGGGGTGAGTTCTACAGCCACTGTCTTATTTAGATTTTTCACATTTTGTTAATGCCATGTATGACAGCACAGTGACGATTCCTTCCTGCATCAAAGTTTTAAGCTGGTGCACAACACCACATCTTTCTAACGTATAGGTTTTCACTTCTGTTTTCCTCCTCCAGTGGCCTGGTCCCCCTCCACAATGCCTGCTCCTATGGTCACTATGAAGTGGCAGAGCTGCTGGTCAGACATGGAGCTTCAGTTAATGTTGCCGATCTGTGGAAGTTCACTCCACTTCACGAGGCTGCAGCCAAGGGCAAATATGAGATCTGCAAGCTGCTGCTCAAAGTGAGGGTCCATTATTATAATCTGTCACAAGTGTCATGTTACATTAATTTGTGTCATCTGCTGGTGACACAGACATTGTGATGTGTGATGATGATGATCTGTGTGACCTGTTCAGCATGGAGCCGATCCCTCTAAGAAGAACCGAGATGGCAACATGCCGCTGGACATGGTGAAAGATGGAGACACAGACATCCAGGACCTGCTGAGGGGTGATGCTGCCCTGCTGGACGCTGCTAAGAAAGGCTGCCTCGCTCGAGTCCAGAAGCTCTGCTCCCCAGAGAATATCAACTGCAGAGACACACAAGGGCGCAACTCCACTCCTCTACACCTTGCAGGTAGTTAACTTCAACTGCTCTGATATGATTTTGAAAAGAGTCCTTCAGATGCAGCTGTTATTCAGAGTGTTGCATGCTCTGATTCCTGCTCCTTCCCCTCAGCTGGCTACAACAACCTCGAGGTGGCAGAGTATCTGCTGGAGCATGGGGCTGATGTCAACGCCCAGGACAAAGGAGGCCTTATCCCTCTTCATAATGCTGCTTCTTATGGGGTCAGTCGCAGCAACATAAACACAAACTCACCCGACACAGTGAAAAAACTCCGTACTACAGGAAACTTTGTTCAGTTTAAATTTTAGCAGTTGCTCTGGCTCGGAGGCTGACACTGACTTACCCTCTTGTTGCCTCTCTTCCTCACAGCACGTGGACATTGCAGCTCTGTTGATCAAGTACAACACATGTGTAAATGCTACAGACAAATGGGCTTTCACACCCCTCCATGAGGCAGCGCAGAAGGGTCGTACTCAGCTCTGCGCACTACTGCTGGCCCATGGAGCCGACCCCACCATGAAGAACCAGGAGGGCCAAACTGCTCTGGACCTGGCCACGGTAACGGCTTCTGTCATCAGCTTAGGGCTCACTGTGAAAGTAGTTTCTTAGGTCTATGTGGTGGCCAAAGGATGTGAATTAAAACTAGCCCTAACCCTCATTTATACTTTCACTTATTTCTTATATAGTTACATGATAATTAGACTGCAGTTTGCTCCTGGAAAATAAGTTTTGCTCTTTTTCTTTGTCTTCCGTGCAGGCTGATGACATCCGGGCCTTGCTGATGGACGCCATGCCACCAGATGCCCTGCCCAGCTGCTTTAAACCCCAGGCCACAGTGGTCAGCGCCTCTGTCATCTCCCCTGCCTCCACCCCATCCTGTCTGTCGGCTGCCAGCAGTATAGATAACCTGGCCGGGCCGCTCACTGAGCTGGCTGCTGCTGCTGCTGCTGGCACCTCGGGGGTGGCAGATGGAGCCACAGGCACGGACCGCAAGGAAGGAGAAAGTGAGTTTGTTGCATTCAAAACATCAGACACCAGTCAGCTAGCAGGCCTGGTGAAACAAGAAAAATGTAGACGGTGTGTAAACACTGTTACGACATTATGATTTATTTTTCAATCAACTTTGAACACTCTGTTTTCACAGTGACAATGCTGGACATGAACATCAGTCAGTTCCTCAAGAGCCTGGGTCTGGAGCACTTAAGGGACATCTTTGAGAGGGAACAGGTCAGCTTCCTTCAAAAAATTCAACATACATAGTTCTGAACTAATAATGTGTCAAACCCTTGACTTGTGTTTTGTGGCTGCTATAAATGTCTCAACCTGCTCTGTCATTTACTTTCTCCAGATCACCCTGGATGTGTTGGCAGACATGGGCCACGAGGAGCTGAAGGAGATTGGAATTAACGCCTATGGACACAGACACAAGCTTATCAAAGGAGTTGAGAGGCTGCTGGGTGGCCAGCAAGGTGAGGAGGCACCCAGGAGGGAGGGTTTCTGCAATCACTGAAGTCATAGATGTAAAAAATGTCAAAGCTTAACAAGCAGTAAAGTTAAACTTTGTTTATTTTTCAGGTGGCAACCCATACCTGACATTCCACTGTGCCAATCAGGGCACCATCCTGATAGACCTCGCCCCTGACGACAAGGAGTACCAGTCTGTGGAGGAGGAGGTGGGTGGAGTTCACTGTCCTTAACTGCGGGGGTGTTAGCAGTTTGGGCAAATAATGGTGTGTCTGATGCTAACATGGTGTTTCTGGTGTGTGTCACTCAGATGCAGAGCACCATCCGAGAGCACCGAGACGGAGGCAACGCTGGTGGTGTCTTCAGCAGATACAACATCATCAAGGTGTGAAGAGGGACTATTTCTTTGACAGACAGTATACATGAAAATCAGTCACAGCAGTCTGTTCAGGTGTGTGCTAACACCCAGGATCTTGTTTGACACATCCTATTGTGCTCCACAGATTCAGAAGGTGGTAAATAAAAAGCTGAGGGAACGTTACACCCACCGGCAGAAGGAGATCGCAGACGAGAACCACAACCACCACAATGAGCGCATGCTGTTTCATGGTAACCACACACTGTGTTAACTGTTTGTTTTGGGTATCATCATCAGTTATGGTCTCATTTGAGTACACAAACTACTAACTTGAACTCTTTATTCCTCAGAGATCAGTTTGTAATCATGGTCAGTACTGTGTGTCTGCATTACTGTATATAATATTATTCTGTCCCTGTTTCTTCAGGTTCCCCGTTCATCAATGCCATCATCCACAAAGGCTTTGATGAGCGCCATGCTTACATAGGAGGCATGTTTGGAGCAGGGATCTACTTTGCAGAAAATTCTTCAAAGAGCAATCAGTATGTCTACGGCATTGGTGGAGGCACAGGCTGCCCAACGCACAAAGACCGCTCCTGCTACCTGTGTCACAGGTAACTTTGACTTGACACATTTCAAAAGTGCAGTTTCAAACTGAACCACAACACTAAAACGTGTCTCTAATGCAATATACTTTATTGTCTAACTTTTCTTCTCTGGTCTTAACTTGCAGGCAAATGCTGTTCTGTCGAGTCACCCTTGGGAAATCCTTCCTTCAGTTCAGTGCCATGAAGATGGCCCATGCTCCTCCAGGACATCATTCAGTGATCGGGCGCCCCAGCGTTAACGGCCTAGCTTATGCCGAGTACGTCATCTACAGAGGAGAGCAGGTAAATGAAGCATCTGTCCCTGAATCCTGCCTGTAGTCTTCCTGTAGTCAGGAAATGCATCAAACACCTTCTCTCTCATGTTGACTAATGTTGTGGTGTTTTCTTCCTTCAGGCCTACCCAGAGTACCTCATCACCTACCAGATCCTTAAACCAGAGAGCGCAGCCCAGTCTGCTGCAGGAGCGGAGCAGAAGTCGTAGTTATGTTACATCACACACAAAGACTTGATGCTTGTTATTTTCTCCTTTGTATTGCAAATGCCTGAACACCTTTTCTTTACCAAGCACATTTCCAGTTCTCCTGTCCAGTAGAACCCATGGTGACCAGTGCTTTGTGAGCAGATATGCTGTATAATACTCTCCTACTCGTGGTGATGACACAGTTTTTTTTTTCCTTTTTGCATCGGCTGCATGTTAATACAGAAGCATGTAAGGCCCAATAGCGTGTGTGGGTTACTTCTCCCCCCTCCTCACCAATCAGGAGGATGCTTGTAGAGACTTTGAAGTATCAGCATTAACAGTTTGCCACTCTGTGTCGCCTCATGCCTTGTGACTGTGGAGAATCACTCACCCTTCACCTCTACACACACACACACACTGTCTCACTGTCAAAAGCCTGAAATCTGTGGACTACTACTTCCCCACTGCATATGGGTTCATCCTGTACAGAATGGCCTCTGGTAACTGTGATTTTAATGCTAACCTATAATAACACTACCAAACCGGTAACACTGCATTGTTGCCATAGTATGCCTAAATGCTGACTGTCCAAACTTTGAACCTAACGACACTACAGACACTGAACTGAAATGTTTTTTAGCGGTTTTATTCAGGGCTGGACAAGTTCAATTGAGAAAGGCTCTCTGTCAAATCACAAGAGTTGAGACCGTTTTGTTGTCATTACAATATTGATTTGTATGAGAGAATGTGTGATCAGTAGCTTAATGCAATGTAAGGCATCATAATTACACAAGATGTGGATGTTGTATATTAAACACATTCTATATGACTGCTCCAAACAGTAGAGCTGGTATATGTTGAACTGTGCTTGTGATGCCTTACAAGTCATAAAGGCACCCTTCTGTCACCATGGTCTTACTCACAGACATCCCACGCATATGGATTTGCACTTTTACATAGAAACCTATTTAAGTTATTTTGAATTTAAATTGCAAATATGCAGGAAAAATATTTGTACAGGTTGTGTAAATGGTTGTGTATAACTGTTGCTGTTTAACAGTATCTTTGAGTTCAAATGTAAATGACATCAGTTTTTTTTTTCCTTTCACGCCTTCTTGATTCTCCCAACTTTTTTTTTAAAATAAATGTTCCATTAACAGCTTCTTGTTGTATGTGTTTTAAAACTGAGTCAAAATTGTTATAGTCTCGTAATTTTTGTAGAAACGTTTAGTTTGTGTATTCACTGTATATAAGCTTTATATATATATTTATATAAAAACTGATGCAGTGACATGCAGATCTGACAGTAATGTGCAGCATCTATATATCTGTGTTACACGGTCAATGATCTATTACTCTGAAAACGGGTCTACGCCATAGGTCTACGCGCAAGACTACAACACTGTCGCATGTTAAAAACGTCATCATGCTCAGCTGACTGCAGCTTCCTAATGGCGTGGAAAGTTTTGTTTTGAGTCCTGTGGGCAACTTGTATCAGAAAAAAGAGTCTCTTTCTCATGTTTTGCCCTACGATGTGCGAGACGTGTCGGGGTGAAGCTGACCTCCCGGTGCCGCCTTCACACCGGTGTATCTGCAGCTCATCGACCTGTTAAGTTGCCCACGGTCGCAGTCATGCAGTGGCAAAGTGTATCTGTCTTAGTTTTACTTCTGCACGTTACCAGAGCCTCCGGTGCTTCATATGTGATCGCGGTGGATGTGGGTAGAGCAGTAGGAGAGCTCAAACACTTCTGGAGAAGCACCGGCTTTTGGTAGGTCAAATATGTTTGTGTTTGTTGAACTGGAGGAATCAGTGCGGGTTGATTTATATCCCTGTGATTGATAAAAGGTATTAAATCATGTCACGTAACGTCATGTCAACAAGTATAACAAAGCCAACTAGGGCGTTTGCTGAAATGTCTGTTTTTTCATTGTAGACCGGCATAGATGCTCAAGATAGAATAAACACTGTCTAGGTTGAATGATAAGTCCTGTCTATCAGACGGTATTACTGCCTGATCATATACGTGTTGGTATCAGATCTATGAGCTGGTATGTTTAGTTTATTTTATACACACATTTCTGTCTCTGGTCCTTCACAAAAGTAAACAGGAAGCTGTTGTTTGTGTCCAGCCCCCCTCTCCCTCACACCCAGGCCCACCAGTTTGACCTGAGCATCGACCAGCAGCTGAACCTGGCCTATGTGGGCTCAGTTCCCCATGGAGGGATCCAGCAGGTCAGGATACACTGGATGTTGGAGCTGGTCACGGCACAGTAAGTGAGCCAACAGTGAACATAAACTACTACATAAAGAAAGTGGACCATTTAGTGGGATGTATGACTTGTGTAGTTTGGAGACGTGGGAATGTGTGATGATAATTGGCAACTGTGTGATTCTGTCGTTGTAGAGATGTTGGAGGACAACCTCAGTACAACTTTACTAAACTGGACCAGCTGATAGAGCTCTTGTGGATCAATGGACTCCAACCAGGTATATACCACCACCACCACCACAGGCTGGAACACATGGACTTCATTTTTTGCAGTGTACTCTTACTTTGTAGATACACCTTGCTGATAGCAGGTTGGACCCTCTGGCCTTCAGAACTGCCTTAATTCTTAGTGCCATAGATTCAATAAGGTGCTTGAAACGTTCCTTAGATGTTTTGGCTCATGACATGACAGCACCATGCATCCATGATGCAAATGTCCTGTTCCACCATATCTGTAAGGTCAAAGCGCTATTAACTTGAGATTTGGTGACGGTGGAGGCAGTCTGAGTCCACTCAACTCATTGTCATGTTCAAGAAACCAGTTTGACAGTAAGGAAAAAAACTTAGACCAGCCTGTGGAGCACCAACAACCATCCCACATTCAAAGTCACTTACACCCTCTCATTCCACATACTGACACATACAACAGATCATCTTGACCATGTTTACATGCTTCAATTTATTGAGTCACAGCTATGTGATTGGCCTATAATATTATAATTGTGTTAATGAGCAGCCGAACTGGTGTACCTAATAGAGTGGCCAGTGAGTGTATGTTGAAATCATCCTCTTCCTAGGTAAGTTAATTACCCCTGACGCTCAGGATTTAAAGTAGAAATAATTTCTTTGTTACACTTGTGTTCTTCAGGTTTTGAACTGATGGGCAGTGTTTCCAACTACTTCACTGACTTTGAGGACAAATCACAAGTGGTCGAGTGGAGGAATCTGGTTTATCTTATAGCCAAGAGGTACATCGGTGAGTGAGTGCTCAGTGCTCCTGCTCCTGTCATTGTTGTGTTGTATATCTTTGCCACATGAGTTTACATGCCACGCAATGATAAAAGCAAATCACAAAAGCTGAATTTGAAAAAAAAACAGACTAATGGAATGAAAAGCAGGTTTGGCCAAAGGGGTCTGAAACATTATCAGAAATGTTTTGGGACTCTTGTTACACTCCTTTTCCTTTTGGTTCTTTTTGGGTTTTCTTTTTTTTTTTTTTACTTTTTACTTTAACTTGTGAAACAGTGAAATAAAGTAGATTTTTTGATTAAATGTAAAATGTTGAGTGTTGATTGTGAATCACAGACAGGTACGGCCTGGGAAGTGTTTCTCAGTGGAACTTTGAGACATGGAACGAGCCCAACAACCACGACTTTGATAATGTCACTGTGTCACTTCAAGGTAAAACCACAACATCCTACACAACACTTTCATGTCAGTTATTTTCAATGTACATTTCCAGTCTGCTAATGGAAGGTTTCCCAAACTTTTCAGCTTGATACAGATAAGACAACACTGTGCACATGAGGTTCTCTGGTCCTTCTCTTTAGGTTTTCTGAACTACTATGATGCCTGTTCGGAGGGTCTGCGTGCTGCCAGCACTCTCCTGAAGTTTGGGGGCCCAGGGGACTCCTGCCATCCTCCCCCTCACTCACCATACTGCTGGGCCATGCTGCAGCACTGCTACAACGGCACCAACTACTTCACTGGAGAGACAGGGGTCAGGATCGACTACATCGCACTGCACAAGAAGGTGGGTCTCGGACATATAGAGAACAAACAGAAAATCAGCAGTGATTCGCAGAAAATTGTCAAAATTTAAAATTTAAAAGCACAGAATGGCTGAATGCATCTGTCATATTTATTGCTTGACTTTGTCACTAATCTGTGATACAATCTAGATGAAGCACAAACACAAGGGTAATGATGATACTGCTGGACCTCTACACTACAGAGTCACCTGAGTTGTTATATTTATCAGTACATCAATCAGCTACATTGTGTCCTGTGTCCTTCAGGGAGGAGGCCAGTCATTGCCCATCCTCCAGCAGGAGGTCCAGACAGTGGGGGAAATCCAGGAGCGTTTCCCTCGGTTCCGCAGTGTCCCTGTTTACAACGATGAGGCGGATCCTCTGGTGGGCTGGTCCAGGCCTCAGGAGTGGAGGGCCGATGTGACCTACGCTGCCATGGTGGTGAAGGTGAGGTGAAGCAACACCAAAACCACCCAGAGAGTAAGATCTTGTGTGAACGGTTGATGGTGAAGATAAACCTGTAAAGTTTGTTATGTAGAAATAATGTATTTCAAATTGGTAGATGATTATTCCCACAGTGACCCATTTACATGTATTATTGATGTATATGTAATTTTCTGTAAATCATTCGTAGTATGGTTTCTGGCTCTAACCAGTTCTCTCTCATACAGTGTACATATAGAGGAGGTCTCCCAGAGAGAGGTTGGGGCTAGTTCTTGACATAAACTTTGTTTTAATGCAGACTGACAGAAATCCTTCTCAGTCTTGGTGTAAAATAGTCCCAGACTTATTCTAGTCCTGAATCAAGTAGCTGATTCCCTGACAGAAGATTAGAGCTACTCCACCCTTGTTTACTTCGGTTCACCATGTGTTAGTAATCTCTGATTAGTCTGTGTTTCAGAAATCCATTTATAACAGTTCTAAATTAAAGTTAGAAAATATTAAATTACCTCTGTCCTGCTGCCTTCAACAGGTCATAAACCAGCACCAGGATCTGCTGCTGGCAGACCCCAACAGCACCATCAACTACACCCTCCTGAGCAACGACAATGCCTTCCTCAGCTACCACCCACACCCCTTCACCCAGCGTACGCTGACTGCTCGCTTCCAGGTCAACAACACCCAGCCGCCCCACGTGCAGCTCATCAGGAAGCCTGTCCTCACCGTCATGGGCCTGCTGGCTTTGCTAGGTGACTCTTCTCGCTTTACTCTAGAGCTGGTGACCCTGCTGAGTTTTACGTAGAAAATATATGATTGAGGTGTGATGGATTCAGTTCATTAGTCTCATTTCCTCTGTATGTGGTTTAACCCTCAGGAGAGACCCAGGTCCTGGCTCAGGTTCTGAACTTAACAGGAAGCAGCAACAGCACGGTGGGATTTCTCGCCAGCAGCCACAAGCCTGCACTGCCGGGTGGCTCGGACAGCTGGCAGGCAGCAGTGCTCGTCTACAACAGTGATGACAACAGCACCTCCACCAACACCGATGATGTGACCATCTCACTGAGAGGACTGGCTGCACAGAAGGGTCAGTTCAACCCACTTCTGTCAGGGTTCAGGTCATTCAAGATCAAATTGTTTTATTATTTTATTTTATTTCTGTGACTGCTCTGTCTCTTATCCGTATCCAGGTCTTGTGTATGTCACGTATTACCTGGACAACAATGTGACCAACCCGTACCAGCTGTGGCAGAGTATGGGCAGCCCCAGCTACCCCACAGCAGAGCAGTTCAGACTCCTGAGAGGAGTGCAGGTAAACAGGAAGCCTCCTCCATCTAAGTGAAGTATTTGAGAAATTCTTTGACCCACTGATGATGTGTGATTGTGTCAGGACCCTCATGTTGATGGGCCCCGGGAAGTTCCTGCAGGAGACTCTCTGACCCTAAAGGCCAAACTGTCTGTACCCTCCGTTCTCCTCATCCATGTTTGTGCAGAGCCCAAAGCTGTACCAGACCAAGTTAGTGCCAACACACACACACACACACACAAACTCCGTCTTTGTACACTAAATGTAATGTGTTCTGTTTCAGTGTGTGTGTGAATGTTCTCATTCATCCAGGTCATCGTATCTCTAGGCAACAATTTAGTCGAAAGCAACGAAACGCATCGGTCTGACTAGTGAGGACTAGTCAGACCGATGCGTTTACGAACTGATGAAGCCGCTTGGATAAGAGGCGAAACGTCTTCATAGACAAATACAAGTCCAGTTGCTTTTGACTAAATTGTTGCCGAGAGATCTGTTTCAGTGTGTTTCAGTCTTTACAGTTGGAGTGCAGACAGATTCTCTCTCAAGTCACTGAACTTTGTAAAGCAGCAAAATCATTTAAATATGAATCCAGTTATGTCTTAAATGTACAGGAGTGTATTCCTTAAGACATGGTGATTAAGCCTGAACTATGTTTGACTTTTCATTAGGTGAATGGATTACGCTTCATCAGGATCACCAAAGGCCAAGTCCTGATCATCTGGTCTGATCACTGTGTCGGCTCCAAGTACGTGCACACACGTGATTGTCTCTTTTCATGTATTTGCCACAACAATGTATTGTAAAGGAGTGAAGGTAAATACTGCTTCCTCTGCAGAGGTCTTAAAACTAAATGCAGCAGTGTAGTAGATTGAATCCTTGAATCATGGTATTGACATGCAGTGAATATGTAAATAGTGTATGAATGACCCTAAGCATTCATTTGTTCATTCCCCCTTTTTTAAATTTGCAGGTGCATCAAGACATATGAAGTGGAATTCTCCACAGACCACGAGACGTTCAGCAGGATTAATACACAGGACACCATTTTTACATCACATGTCTACTCACCTGGTAAGGACTCCCTGTTCACTGAATAACAAGTGATGGTAGTGAGTACCAAAGCGGTCATAAAAATAACACCACCCACTGTGTTTTGCTCTCTAGTGAACCAAGACGTTGCTGGTGTGTACAGAGTGCGAGCTGTGGACTACTGGGGAAGGCCTGGACAGTTCTCGCTGCCAGAGAAGTATTCAGAGGAGCAGTAGACATGGGCCAGGCCTGACACCATTTACTTTATGTTGCTGCTTTGTCGTGTAAATACTTTTATAGAGCTCAAGTTACTGATTTATATATTTTATATGTCTTTTATTTCATCTGCCCAATCATTTTATGAGGAAACATTTCTAATTGATACTCAGGTTCTTTTTGACATTAATAAAAGTGTTTGTGCCAGCACATTTGTTGAGGGCGATTTTTAGCAGCGGATTGATACATATGTGCTCTAGTTTTTCCATCATTTCATCAACAGTGGAACTGCAGATTAGTCAGATTAGTATTGAACTGATCACACTGTTACATAAACTGTTAATGTTTTGTCATCTTTTGTAATCTGTTTTTAAATGAGTTCTGTTCTGTTTTGGGTTTGTGCACAAAATAAGTAAAAGTTGGATCAATCCAAGCTTCAATCAATCAAAGACGAGGACCACAGCAACTTTCTTTACAAAATTTATTGTCACCAACACAGAGTGGTTTCACAGAGCAGATGTTTCCCATTAGTGTGACAATACTGCACGGTGGTTCTGTAATATTCACATTCATTCAACCGAGAACCGGATTGTTTTCATTTTGGCAGTGTTAGTTAAATTTTTTCGCAGGGCTTTGAATTAAGTTGATCTGATCATTTTCTCCTATGCCGGTGGAACATAGTGGAACGTAAGCAGACCAGGATTTTCCTCTTTATCTTGGGCAGTATGATCAATCCAGTAAAGTGAAGGGCTGCTCAACAAAGTTTAGGACCAGTTTAGCACGCTCCTGTACAGAACAGAGAGAGAAGAGCAAGTATGAGGTGATTTGAAGTATGAGAGCAAAGACTAAAGACTGAAACATGAACAGTGAGAGATGAACAAACTATTTAGCCAAAACACTCACTTCTTTTGCTGCATTTATACAAGTAAGAATACATGTTGTTTGAAATTTTTTAATCTCACAAAAGCCTCTTTTTAAGAGCTTTTTGGCATCAGAACATCCACCAAAACCATGGAGTGCTAGTAACTGAAGGTGGAGGGTGGAGTACGTACCAGACTGCAGCACAGGCTGGAACTGTCCGGCCATGCAGATTTCCTCCTGTTTCTGGCGGACGACTCTCTGGATGGCGGGGGGGAGGCCACGGGGGTTGCGGGAGAAGACCAGGGCGTAGCCGTCCTCACAGCTTCCATCCTCCTTCAAGGTGCGGCAGGCGTAGGTGATGGCATAGTTGTCGTAGTCTGTGTCAATCACCCAGTAGTTGTCACCTGGAAGAGCAGAGAGAACACGTTAGTCATAATTGTGTGTGAGAGAGACCTAGAGTGTGTGTGTTTATACACATAACTGAGGAAGCTTACCGCCACTGGACAGGTAGCTGGCCAGTCCCTGGTAGTTCATGAACATCTTGCCAGGGTTGCCGGGGTCGGGCACTGAGTACTGAGCAGCCATGTCAGCACACACCACCCAGAACCTGGAGGCCAAGAAGAGACACAGGTGTCACATTATGAAGCAGGAACAGAAACATTTAGATGTCTAAACATATCACAGTTGGACTAAAGAGATTTGTTAAAATGCCAGTCACTCACCCAAAGAGAGTGACTCTGCCTCTGGAGGAGGCCACCATGGAACCATCGTCTCCAACAGTGTACTCAGCAGAGATGTTGTCCTGCAGGAACAAACCCTCGGGATCTTTCTTCTGCAGAGCGTACCATTTTCCAGCATACTGTTGTGAAAACAAACATGGAAAACATGAATATACAAGTTCTTTTAACAGAAATCTCATATATGTACAACATATAATTAGTTCTACACTGATGATGTCCTGGTTTGTCCTGGTTGATATGTTTTTCCTACTGGTCTCTATCTGTGGGAGCTTCCTAGCTGCCTCTCCTCTGTCTTTCTATCTACTGATTTTTCTTTTTTCAGTACTCACTCTTTGTGGGTCGAAGTCCTCTTTGACTGTGAAGCTGTCCACCACACAGGAGGCCAGGCTCTGCTCCACGCAGGCCAGGAACATCACCACCAGGGCAAAGATTTGGAAGTCCATTCTAGGCGCAAAAGCAAATCAAGCAAAGGTCAGTTTGCTTGAAAATGTGATTTATCCAATTTTTAAAAATTCATTTCTAGTTTTTTAAAGAGCCTGTATGCAGTCAAACCAGAGTGCAACTCTATGGTGAAAGTATCAGCTGGTCCCTGCAAAGCTGCATCTGCTTACCTGAAATTCAGAGTGAAGCTGCAGGAGGTTTTCAGTTCAGAGCTGTTGCAGTTGTCTGAGGCGTGGTGAGGAGAAGGTGCAGCAGGCTTTTATACCCGGTGCTCAGACAGTCTCACTGATTATTTTCACTTCTTGAACCTAAATGCAGAGTTTAAATCTACCGCTAATCCAGTTAACAAAATCTCCCCGTAAGCTGATGAACCCTTGCATTCAGCAGTGTTTAGGCTTTATGTAATTGTTTGCAGGGCTACATAATGGGATACATAATGGCAGATGCCCCGCAGGAGGGCGGGGGAGGAGGGAGGTGGCCTGAGCCTCAAGTCACACGTTCACAGCGAAGCTTTTTACCTGAACATACGGGTGTATTTTGGGGCACATGAGAAGTTGAAATAAGACCATGTGTTGTTAACAGGACAGATTTATTGTGTCAGACCTTAATGAGTTTAATATCTATGAGATAAGTTGACTTAATTATGATTCTGAGGTTTGTTTGCTCTGAAGTTAGTGACAATATTATCAGACATGTTACAATTTTTTTTTTCTGACCATTTTCTGATAAAATGTCCTCACCTCTCTTGACTATACACAAACTGTAAGTTCATTACTGGCTACAAAAGTTTTTCCTGTTCTGTTAGAATGTTTCACTGCACTCACATCTGGCCTGGAGATCTAGGGACACAAATAAACTGCCTTATTTTTAACGATGAAGAGTTATTAATAGCTCCCTGTAACGGTAGGTTTACTGTAAGGATAAGTGGATTTGTTATTGATAACTACAGACCATCTTATTTGTGTGTAAAACAAACAAAGTCCACAAAGTTTACGTCTTCAGTGAGTTCTGCATGGAGATACTTAAAGTTTTGCTGGGCTTAAAGGACAAACATTTTGACCCACAGATGAATGAAATGCACAAACAAAACAACAGTTTCCGTTATAAAAGAGCCTGGAGAGGAACACTGAGTAATGAATTCCTGTCAGGTTATGTGAGCAGAGGCTCAGGTGTTCCTGTCTGCTGTCGCTCCTTTAGTTAAGTAACATGCTGTCATCTTGTCTGGAAGTGCTGCCAGAGCTTCAGTCTGTAATCCTGAGCAAAATCTGTCATATAGGAAACAGCTGAAGTGTGTAGCAGGAAGTTTAGCTCAGCATCAGCAACGTGCACACAGATTCTAGCTTACAGGTGTAAAGCTGCCGCGTGTTACTTTGCTTTAGCCGCTGCAGGTGCATTTATTTATTCACATTGGTTTCATTATCGTGCTCACTGTCACCTGTTCAACCCAGTGTTGTAGAACTGCCATAACGCAGTTATTAATGTTTTTGTTAAACCTCTTTTGCTTTAATTTTGAGTTGATTTTTTTTCAGATCTCTCACATAATTTAATTTGTACCATTTCACAACACTACTACTACAAAATGTATAAATGGTCTTGTTGACAAAATATAAGCTGTTATGACACATGACATAGTCATATAGTCAGAGCCACACTGACCCGTTGTTTGCCAAATAGTGACTCAGCATGTCTCTTAGTTTCTGAGCTTTCTTTGTTTTCTCCATCATCCAGTATCTGTATGTTTCTGCTCCATCACATATTTAAGTAACGAGCAATGTACCACTGCCAGCATTTTAATGGACAGAGAGTTTTATTCGGCAGACCAAATTATGGTAAATCATATACTGTTGCCCATAAAGTTGGAATCATTTTATTTTCAGACACATTCCTCTTTTTTTATTCTTATTTATACACATCAGTAGTCACCTGTAACTGAGTCCCAGTGACCAGTTTTGAGAAGATATACACTTCATAAATCAAGAATAAATCACATTGTCACAATCATTTCATGAGAAGAGGTAAAAAAAAAAGTATATATATTCCAACTTTATGGACAACAGTTTATTATCAAATGAAATGACCTGATTAATACTCTTAAGGCCTTGTTTATCTTGACATGTTCTCAGCAGCCTGGTGTTAATATGACATGTGCTATCATTTTTTTATTCACAGTGGATATTACATTAAGATACTTTCTGCACTTTCTGCTGCTGGTGTCTTCTTCAGGACCTGCAGTTATGAACAGTTGGCCGCCCTCCTTTACTTGGTGAGCTGTTCACCTATTCTTTCTTTCTTAGTATCATATTTTTTACAGCCATTTGTTTTTCAGTCACAAATTGGTTTTATTATTTCATTTATTGTATCTAAATTCACTATAAAGCTTGTTTTACAGGTTATAAATAATGGTGAGTCATGAATAATGATCTAAACTATTGATAAAACTTTAATAAAGGTATTCTTATTCTACCATAAACAATATGTAATATGTATTTGTATTCATTCACTGTAGATGTGTTGTGGTGTACTTAAAAAAATGTTGTAAGCAGATCACTGTAATCCCATTCACCCTTAACAAATTCCCATCACCAGTCCTCAGGAGATATTTTTGTTTTGCACTTCAGTAGGTGAGAGCTAAGTAAAGATGAGAAGCATGCCAGTAAGTCCAGCTGTATTTTTAATCGGCCCTGTTATTGTTGTTGTTCTACTATTAGCCTGTCCTAAAGATATTAGGTAAGGCCTCTGACACGTGATGAGTTAACAGAGTTAGCTCTGCAACTCTAATCTGAAAACAAAAACTAGACTTAAATGATCCTGTTGTGAAAACACACGCATTTGCTTAAGTGGAGGTGAGCTCAGGCTGAACACGTCCGTGCTCGGGTCAGGTCAGGTCACTGGTGAACAGCTATGAATGAGTCTCGGAGCAAATGAAAATAACCAAGCATTTGAAAGACTCCTATGTCTTTCTTCTTTTCTTGTATGTCCATAGGATCTACAGCACCCTGAGTGCCCATTTGATATGGCAAAAAAAAAGTTCAGCTTATCATTATTTTTATCAGCATTTCTGAAACCTACTTGTAAAGATGGTTATATGATAAAAATTCACTGCTTTAGTCTTTTTTGACAATAAACTGATATCATGGTGGCAAGTCTGATAAATATAACAGGCAGAATTTGCCACTTTTATATTTTACAGATCAATTTAGCGATTGACTGCCTTCAGTCTGAGTCTTCATCAAGATCAAGTTAAAATGTTCATGTCCACGAGAATAAGTGTTTGATTTTTCTCAGTAATTCCATGTGCAATATCAGAGTTTATTAACAAAACCTCAGCAGTAGCACAACAGGGAGAGCAGTTTAAAAGTGATGTATTTGACACCTTTCCAATCAAATTCTAACAAGTTGATATTTTCCATCTTATTGAGATTGTTTCTCTGACATCTATGCACATACTAAACACAAAAAAGTGTTGGTGAACACAATTTTCCTGTGAGAACAAATGAAAAAACGTCTATTCTTCTTTTCAATGATAACTTATGAATTTTAATTGAAAACATGTCATCACTCTAATATTACATTTGCCATATATGTGCTGTAACAGTTTCAGCGAGATCATGGTTAGAAGTTGTTCAAAGGTCACATGTGGGAGAACACAGACGAGGACTACAGTGAGCATGTACTTTTGTATTGATGACATTGCTTCATTACAAACATGAACATAACTTATGAGGCTGTATTTGCAGTATTACAATGCTGAGTTTAAGAGCCTTACTACATGTAACTTAAGTAAAATAGCTGTATCTGAAAATTCAGAGAAGTGTTGTGTTATTCAAGGTAACAGTGAACACATCCACAACACGGGAGTGTGTGACTGGTTGTTCCCAGACTTTGTCATCGTTACTCCAAGAAAAAGGAGGAAGGGGGTAGAAAGTGCACATCTACATGGACATCCTCTCATCACCCTCCACACCTTTACTTCAGAATGGTGTCTTCATTTGCTGTGGGGAGGCAAGTCACATGTTTGAGATTAGCAAATGTGGGATTTTACATTGGAAGCATTCACAAGCATTAGGCCAAGTACAACATGTCACTGTGAACAGGTGTATTGTACATTGAGGAGACTACCTTCTGCTAGCTGCTTGGCAATGCGCTCCTGTTCCTCACGGATCTTTTTCTCCTCCTCTTCAATCCGCCTCTCTTCAGCTGCAATAGGCTTCAGGTGATCTGAAACAATACATCCAAACCATCATGCATTGTTTTTATAACACCTGTTTACATAACCTAACCTGAACATCCTGTTGACCTTCACCAGGAAACATTTGTATATAATTTGTCTATAATGAGCCTAAATCAATTAATAAGTGTTTACACCACCTCCTCCTGTAAAATGCTACAGGAATTTAGTACAGATCAGTCTCCAGACAGTCTATAAAACTATTGTTGTGTGTATGTGTGGAACTTCATCCCATTCAGTCTATATTGTTATATTTAGTAGATTAAGTGGGTAAGAAAACTGTTCGTCAGATCCATGAAGGTGTTCTTAGACCTCAGAAATATTTGCAGCTGTGTTCTTAGATTGATGAATGCCATCTCCTTGCAAAATGAGAGCCCATGCCAGGTGATCCTAATTAACAAAGGACTAGCAGGTAAACACCTCATCAATCCCCATAAAAGTCAGTCCTGCAGTCCTATGAGACTGCAGGTTAAAACTTTTTTTTTTAACCTCATTTTATTGCCAAACAAAGAATAGAGATGCAGAGTGATGGAGGGGACAGGCTGGTCCCGACTGATCTGAGCTGGACCAGTGTATCAGGGTCATTACCAGAGAGACTGCACTCTCAGGTCTGCTGTCATGTCATATATCATATGGATGGCATGGTGATTCTCAATAAACCTAATTGATGTGCATTACTGTTTTGCAAGAGACTGCAGTGCTTTGTTAAAAAAAAAAAACATATTAGAAACATCATAAATGATAAAGAAACAATTCTAATTCAAATCATATAATATTATACAACTGCAGAACAGAAGAAAACACAATGATCAATTATTTTGCACAAGTGTCAAGACTCAAGTGTGCCTAAGTGTGCTGTTGAGTGTGGCTAAGAGCAAATCCTGGATAAGAAAACATTGGTGAATGCCACAATCTTCATAAAAACTGTGTAATTGGGACAAATTTGTTCTTAAGAACGGTTCGTGGATGAGGCCCGATGTATTATCATTAGTTGGAATAACGCACCATATCTCCTTTTGCCGTAGATGATGCCAGCAAGCAAGGCTGAATACCTGGCTGTCTGGAATGGAGAAAAGGTAACACATCAGTGACAGCCACAAAATCTCCAATTAGCCAACTGACATTCAACACAGGTCCACCACAGTGTTTAACTATAGCATTATTAAATCACTGTAATCCTGTTGTAAAGTCAACCAAGAGGCTACAGCTAATTCACAACAGTGTTGATAAACTCTGAATGAAAACCACAGAGTGTGTTGATTTATCCTGTGCTGGCCTCACTACATTTACTCTGTGTCCTACTTGTACACAAAGCTCTTAGGGTGCTGCACCTGCTCACTGCACCTTAACTGTGGAACAACCAGCTGGGAAATACAAGAGGAGTGGGCTCAGTGGACATTCAAAATGACAAGAAACATCTTTCTTTTTATTAGCTCATAGGTTTTTTCTTTTGTTAATTCTTGCAATTATTGATTTCTCCATTTTAACACTTCTCATTTATTAGTTCCCTGCATTAACTTCCTTACTCCTTTTGTTTTTGCTAAAGCACTATGAGCTCCATTTTATGTATAAAAAATTCCTTTACAAACAAAATGTTATTTTTTCCCCTTCCCTTTCCGTTGCTACATCCACTAAACTAACACAACCCACTGAGGTGTAGGTTTCATTCAAATATAACAACCTGTCACTTCGCTGTTTGCAGCGGTGAGCGATAACAGAGGCAGCTTGAACTGGATAACTGGCTGTAGATCGAACATATTATTTATTAAATCTCATCATGGTATAGATGTCCATGGTTTCCACTCTATTTATAACCATCAGTTACCACTACGGTATTTCAATGACAGCTTCTCATATTAGCTTTCAGCAACGGCTCGAGTGATGCTCCATGCATGCACGTTGTTCTTCACAATAATATTCACCAGCTGTGTTATTCAGATCCAATGCAGCGCGGCTGTAATCAACAAAATCACCTGTGTTTTTGACTGCGTTGGCAAGTTACAGCTAGCTGCTGGATAACATGCTTCCTAGCTAATAGTTAGCAGGTTAGCGTGCTCTGCGAGGACAGCGAGCTGAAATACGGTTGCTGGGGTAGGTAGGTACGAGCAAGCGTCTTTCACAGTATATGTGGAAACACAAACCTTGATCAAAGGTGACACTGCAACTGGTGGAGCCATTGTTTCAGAAGAGGCTTACAGCTAGCAGCAGAGGTCACTTAACTACCGCAGAGGACTGCGAGAGGAGAGGCGTCTTCTTCGTTGTCTTATTAGTGCAGCTGACGCTGTGTCAGTGCTGCCACCCTCTGGAGTAAATGCTCATGTGCAGCGGAAACCTGTAGGTCAACTGTGTTGGCCACAAAGTTAAAGTTTATTTAGTTCGTCATAGTCACAATACAAAATGTGATTAAATTAAATACACGAAGATATTAAATGGTAAATGATATATATTCACCTTTCTGTTGTGGTTCTCAATTATCTGCAAGTAAATAAAAATAAATGAGGTGGAGCTGGCTCTAAGTGCTTGGCCTTACTGCAGAGGTCATGGGTCGAGTCCAAACTGAGGCCTTTTGCTGCGTGTTATCTCCCCTTCTCATCTAAGACAAAAACGTGTGCACTGTCTATTCAGTCTGATATATTAGAACAGAAGCACACATTATGTAATAATATCCATTATCCATTCAAACCCATTCAACAGCAAGCATTAAAAAACTATGTGCATCTATTCTTGGTCTCTGTGCATCATAAACACTGGATCTGACACGGAAATCATCACTGTGAGAGGCTATGGCATCTTGGATAATATTTCTAGATCTATACACACAAAAAGTTCTACATGTGTAAACCACCTTTTAATCTTAAATATTGCCATATTCATTTGTATTACAGATGTATTAAATGAGTTGTGGGGGCTAGTATTGGTGTTGTGTCACAGAACTGTTCTTGTCCCCTGTTCCTAATATTTAATGCTTCTTTTTAACATAAATGGAGTTGGAAACATATTGTACCTACCAATCAGTGAATGAGGACAGCTGAGTTTCTGTGTTTTATGCATCTTTTTGGAGCACTGCATGTTGTCATACGTCTTCTTAGTTGTAGACATTCTTTTGTCCACTACAAAACTAATACTACCAGCTATCTCAGTAGTATGTGTTGTTTCTCTGTTACAGTATTATTGGCATGGTGGTACAGTGGTTGGCACCGTCACTTACCATAAGAGGTTAGAACCCTGAGCATCCAGAAGAGAGCAGCAAAGATTTATGCAGGTGAACAGATCTGTGTCTGTTCTTAGGAAGCTGTAGCATTTTATTCAATGAGGAGAATAGTTTCTTGTGGGCAGAACAGTTTTATTGACAACAGAGTATCAGACAGCATTGTGGTATATTCTTATGATCTGCAAGTAAGCATACTTTGTAGGCAAAACTACTGAACATTGCAAACACATGAGAAGCGGCACAAAACATAAGAAACTGTATTAAAACTTTGAAACAGTGAAACTTTGTCTTAAACAGTGTTTCAAGGTTTAGTACACTTCGCAAGACCCTGCAGACCTCATGTGTGTCCACACAGATTTAAAACCTCACAGTTGCACATACTTGCGGTCTAACATTTGTTGGCAAGATCTATATTTATACGTTTTTAAGCTGCCTCTGAAACATGGAAAATCAGTGGAGTTATAGCGCAGATCAGCAAAAAGCCCTGGGAGATGCTTTAGTGATATTTAAAGCTTTTTCAGCCATTCACTTGTGGTGCGGATCACAACAGCAAAGACTGACCTCTTCACTCAAACAGCGGGAAGCTGACAGTCATACACATTTGGGGATTGTGCTGCTTTCAAAACATATTTATTAACAAATCACAAGTCACAATTGCAAACTGAAAGAATTAGTCAAACCCAGGGTGTTGTGTGTGTGTGTGGCTATACCGCTGCATCATATCCAAATGTTGGAGATGTGTGTATCATTTCATAGCCAACATGTCTCCCCCCAAAAGTTATCATTGCATATTTGATGCAGTGTATTTGAAAATCCTCGATGAGATTTGATCAGAGATCAGTGTGCATTTCAATGGTGAGGTCCACAGCAGTGGCTGAACTTTTTCACTGTCCTCTTGGCAAATCTCACCTTCCCTCGTTTCTTCAGGGAGGCTGTGTACTGATTGGACTTGAGTTTGGAGTAATAGTCTGAGAACTTGTTGAAGAGGATGGATATGGGCAGGCCGTTCAGGATAATTCCAAAAGCAATGCAGATGAAAGCAAACAGACGACCCAGTATGGTCTCTGGGTAAACGTCCCCATAGCCCACAGTGGAAATGCTGACCTGCAGGGGAGAGAGGAGAGCAGAAACAGAAATTACACAACTAACCAGCAGACAGGTTCAGTCTCCTGGCTTTGCTGACTCGTGTCATTTTGCCAATATAATCTAATCCTAATCCAGTGACACTGGGTTCCTCAAGATAACACCATTACCCTAAAATAATGAGATATTATTAGGAGATTTTTTATTTTTATATTTTTGTCAACCTGAGAAGAAAATGGCTGTTTGTCATCTCAAGACAATGAAATAGCTATTATCGTGAGAAAGAGGCTTTTGAATTGTGAACTCAGGGATTGTCTACAGTACCTGGGTAAAAGAGTTACACTGTATATGCTAGTTGTTGTCATTAAGTACTTCACCCACATACACTTCACTGTAGTGTCACATTTTAATTAGGAATATTTTCAATAAATTCACCTTTATTCACTGCAGTGGGAAAAGATTCATGTCACATATCGATGATCTCCTGATTTTGGTAACATTGGACAGGTTTTCATAGATTTCAATTTTTCCACAGGATTATGTTGAACTTCACTAGTTTTCATCAAAAATGATCTCTGAGCTGTAGAAATAACTGTGAACCCTATGATCAGCTGGCTGTGAGAGGAGATCACAGGGACCCTCTACAATGTGCTATACAGTCATAACAGATATACCGTATATCAGTCAAGATTTAGAACTCTTATGCACTCTCATGTCACATACATTATAGCACACATCATGATACCAGTTGTCTTCAGTATGTTGCTGATGGTTAAACTTGTGCTCAAATTATTACACCTCTCCTAAAATGATTCAATTGCTCAGTAAAATAGATGTTAGATTACATTTTCAACTTGTTGTAGCAACAGTCACCACTTTGTGATCATTAGACCTTCCCTACAGTCTTTGGAAAAGTGGTTGGGCTGCTGTTAAGTTTCCCACTCAGGTTTCCTGTTTCTTCTTCCTGTCCAACAGTGAGGCTGGATTGTGTGACTCTATTCATATGATATCTGATTTACAGTGAAATGCTGGATTCACTGTGAATGTTTTCCTGTCAACAGACTACAGAAAAACTGACCCAGCAGTGGGCGTTCCAGTGACTCAGACAGCACAACACTTCTGCTCATGCAAACACAGCAGGAGTCACTATCAGTGAGTAGAGCTCAAAGTAACCTTTTGTAAACCATTACTATGATTACAAGGATTATGATTTCTTTCCCTAAGATTAGAGGCAAGATTGTACCACTCCGGTCAAAGAGGGAGGGTGAAATCTACAGGTCTATTCATGGAAACTGGCAGAATCAAAGGTTTGTGTTCGTAGTTTAACTCAGATAATGAAATCCAGACATTAACCAAGTTACTCCAACCTTTCCAAACCCGACCAGGTGCCAAAATTAAACCAGTGAATATAGCTGACAGTATAAGAGTACAGTCTGTAGTTTGAATCTTCCTGTTGACCACACAAGCACACATTCCAGAGCATGAGGTGACTCATCCTGGGGTAGAGCTGACCTCATTGTGCTTTGTAAGCCAAGTACTGCTAGACTGTAATCTAATAACATTACACAGTTAACACACCATTTAGAGACCGTGTCAGCATTAAAGTAATTGGAGGACAGGGCACTTTAAAATAGGTTACTTTGGTTGTGTGCTACATACATCACTTATAACCTCATATTCTGTGCATTGTTGTATATCTTCTCATTGTGTTATCACTTAAGATGATATTTTCCTGATCTTATACACTATCATGCTTTACAAAGGTTTACTTACAGCTGCCCACCACCACGCATGAGGGATGCTGGTAAAGTTTGTTTGCGGCATGTCATGCTCCACGGTATAAACCATGGCAGAGAAGCTGAAGATGCCCATGGCAATAAAGAGGAAGAGGCAGCCCACTTGCTGGTAGCACTGACGCAACGTGAAGCCAAATGCCCGCAGACCTGTGGAGTGGCGAGCCAGCTTCAAGATACGAAAGATTCGCATCAGTCTCATGATTCTCAACACTTGCCCCAGCTTTCCCACCTGCCCCACTGCCTGCATGTCGGCTTCATGCTTCATGTAGTTTTCCTCATTGTCAAAGAACTCCAGGAAAGCCTGCAGATACTGAGGCAGGATGGCAATCAGGTCCACTGTGTTGAGCATACTCCTGCTAAAGGATGTGAGGTCAGGAGTGGACACCAGACGGAGCAGGTACTCCATGGTGAAGAAGGCAATGCACATTGACTCCACATACTCCCAGTATGTCTTTCCACTGAGCTGACCTGTGGCAGTTCTGTATTGCATTTCTTCCACTGTGTTGAGAGTCATGGCCACCAGGGAGATCAGGACAAACAGGCTGGAGGCCACAGCCATCAACTTGGCCTTAACAGATGAAAACGGCTTCTCCATCAGGTTCCAGATAGCTCGGCGCTTCTGGCCCATGAACATGTCATGAAAAAGTTCCTCATTCTCCTCGATCTCCACTTCAGCCTCTAGCTCTCTCTGGATCTTCAGCTGCTCATTCAACTCATCCTGCCTCTCCTCAAAGGAGATGCGACAACAGCGGTGGGTGTTCTTGATCCTTACTCCCCAGTAGTTGATTTCCTCCAGGAAGTTGCGGGGACACAACTCGTCCTTGATCCACAGCACACCAGTCCTGTAGAAGTTGAAGATGCTGTGGAACACATCTGGGTCCCTGTCAAAGAAAAACTCGTTATTGGTCACAGTGTAGTCATCACACAGCTCCAGCTTCATGTTGTGGTCAGTGTAAGTGGCCAGTCGTCCTATTCTGGTTTTGGGGTATTTGGCAGCCATCTTGTAAGCTATCTGGTAGGGCTTCCCCCCTACATTGATATTGATCACGTAGTTTCTCTTGGTGGGTGAGGGCTGCTTGCAGAAGCTGTATGGAGTACTGTCGTCCTCTTCATCTTCATACTCAGCGTAAATGTCGTAGATGTCTCTGCTCAGCTCCTGCATAGAGTTCCATGTCTTCACGCAGCTCTCCTTGGCTAGGGGGTAAACAATCTCAGAGGGTCTTCGATTTATATCCACATCAGTGACTTTGTAGTTGGGAAAGAGACTTTGTCTCCTATTCCACAAGTTGACCATCTTGCTGGTGCTCCCCATATTGATCCCCCCAGTCTACACAGCAGACAGAGCGCTCAGGCCAGCCAGCATTACTGCTGTCTAATACCCCTTCACCTAAGCATGGAGGACAGGAGCAGGATGCCTCATGGCCCCATTAATGTTGCTGACTGAGAGGATCCGCGTGCTTACAGGACATCTAAATACCATTATCCCCTGCTGAGCTGCCTGGCTGGTATGACGTTGGCTGTGTGGCATATCTCAACATATGCCCCTCAACAACTCCCCCACTTCCACTTTGAGTCAATAATGTTGTATGATGATGTTGTATCATGTATATTGGTTACATCTAACTAGAGTAACTTAAAGATAACATATACGCAACAAGAACTGTTATTGTCCATTACTTTATAAATGCATAGACAATGTACCATGCATTAATCTTTCTGAAATCCCTACAGATTACTCAAGGAAGTCATATTTGAAGGAAATGATTGGAAAATACCATTCTTTCTGTTTTAGGTTACTTTCATGTTGCTTGAGGAAATACTGTAAAATGATGTGATTTTTGTATTTATTACAAAATAGATCTTTTTTTTTGTAAACACCTTTTAACAAATGATTGTAAGTTGTTGGTATCAGTTTTTATTTTGCACTGCTTAAGACTCCTGGACTGAAGGGGAACAAAGGAGGCTGGCGGATACATAAAAGAGGATAAAGGCTTTAAGCATTAGCCTACATCCTGATTGGGAGGAGGTATTCTTCAGACATGAAGTCAGTCTTGGAAATAATCTTTTGTTTTTATATCACAATCACAGAGAGAAAACTGCTATAAGGCTGTGTCTGTGACATCTTAACTGACAGGTAGCAGTGTTTAAACTAGATAAGATTTCTATACCAAAGGAAGAATCTAACATAACCTTGCTTGCAATTGAATCCTCTTATTGGATACCAGATTATTGCCCTGCTGATTAACACATGACCAGAAATGTGGTTCTGCATGGCCACTGTTTGATTGCATGATCAACCCTACAGTTTATTGATCTTTATTCTTTATTTACCTTTCTGCTGCCAGCCACTGCTGATTAGTTCAAACAATTAAGGAATTAAGTTGTTAAAGCAGTGACATTTAAATAGAGCTAGCAGACTTACTGTAGGCTTGTTAGTGTAGTGTGTTAAAAGAATTACAGGTGAACTGGATTTGTCATGTGAACCACAGGGTCATGCCGGGGAGAAGAAGCCACCATGAGAAATTTAATGTTAACATTTATGATGTGTGATTGTGTGATGGAATCAACTTTATTTTTATCATAAAAGATAAACAAACAACTGACACACAGCCATCTCAGATACTCAAGGGAGATTTAGTGTCATTATCCTGTAACTGCCTTGTGGCAATTCAATATGGTATTATTCACCCTGTCAGTATGTCTATGTCCCCAACCAAAGTAATCAGCCTTGCCTCTCGCTGATATTGGTTTTACTCCATACAGTTGTTTTTACAGCAGAGGGATGAGAAAGTACTACATGTACATTTTGCATCAACAGCTTTTCTGTATTTTCCTGCAGTATTTCAGGAGGCAGTACTTATGAAGCAAACTCCAATCTATATGTCCATACTTCCATTTCACTGGGATTAATATCATCTACTCTCAAAGTCTGTGGTTTCCAGTCCATCACCATTGTCCGTAAGATTTACGGATCAAATTTAGTAAATACCATTCAAAGCTGCTTAGTAAGACAGGAATGAAGGTTATAATCCTTTATATATAGGTTTATAGAGCCTTGTGTCATATATATTTACTCACTGTTATTTACAGCTAAATACAGATTGCTCTGTAACAATAACTGCTAGTGTTTTGAGCTTTCTTGATGTCATTACTACTCCAAACGAGGGAGTTTCTTGTGTATTTTTCCAGCTGAATTTATTTTCTTAAAGACATTGCCAGAATTCAAAATTGCAACAAAAAGTGTCACAGTTTACATACTATGAAGATGCAAAATTGTGTATTTTTGTCCATTCAAGCACAATTTGGTAAATATGGGAGGCTCTTGATAGGGATTTACGGACAGATGGATGGATGGATGGCCACAGCCACATGTGTCATGACTGCATTTAAAATGAAATTAGTGGAGAATTATTTATTGTAATGTATAAAGTAATCCAGCAGATGGAGGCATCTTGGTCAGTGACTACAAACCAAACTGGCAACGTTCTCTGTTATGGTTGTGTAGCGCCAACCAAGTTTAACTGATAACTCTTATCAGATTCAGTCCTATTTTCCTTTTTTTATTATCATCTTTTTTGTTGTTGTTGTTGTTGCTTTGGCTAGTAAAACTGAATCATAAAACATATTTGGGGGTTTTAACTGTGATTTGACAGCAACAGACACAGGGGAATGCCACTAGAAAACATTTCAGACATTTAGTTTTATGTAAATCAGTTGATATACATTATATATATATACTGTTCTTCCACCACATTGCATTTTAGATTCCATCTAATACTTTTTTCTGTAACCAAATCCAAAGCACTGAGCAGCAGCTTGAGCTCTGATTGGCCAGCTGTTATCCGGTGGTTCAACACCCATGTGTCAAAGCTAATTAATGTTATTAAATACACCTGTGCTTTTGCTACTGTGACATGTCAAAATCTGTGCGGTGAAAACTGTCCATGATAAACAAACAACACTGCTTTAGTGTCCACAGATGGCTCTCCTCAATTATGTAATTCCTGGAAATCCATTGAAATTAACAGATATCTTATGTATTGTTTTACTCTGTATCTGTATTTTTATTTTTTTAAGATATTACATACATTTCTCTGAGATGTGTTGACAATACAATATGAAAGTTCATTAACATCACTAAAGGGAGGAACAGAGAAGGCAGAAAATTCACAGGTGTAAATAATGAAATTAGTTATGACCAAATTGCATTCATGTGCTTCAGCAGAGTCATGTCCTGACTCAGACCCTTATTAACAAAGTTCTTGTTAATGAGTTACACTTGGGCTTTCCAAATATCTGCAATGAGAAAGACATTTTCTCTTTTGTCTAAGGATCACAGGGAGGATATGTGGCAGGGCAACTTGATTTCTTGTGTCTTGCAGCAGCAGAACCTTATGTGTCTCAGAATTAAAGACCACAATATGTCTAGGATCAAATAAGGACTTGGATGCCCGCCACTATAATGAGTAGGTTGGGACAGTTTATACAGCCTAGTGTGTCATAGTGTACCTGCTGATATTTATTACACTGTGTCACTGCTATTTTTAAACTTGACCTCTTATCTTATGAATTACTGGGAGATTTTTTGGAAAGGAAGGGGGGGGGTATCATTACTTAAATTCCTATTCCTCATTTAAAATTCAGCCTTTCTGACATTTATTCATTATTAAAAGGTGGACAACAGTTCACGGTTCTCTTATTATATATATATTTTCAGGGAGTACATCAATAAATACATTTAATCACGTATTATTGTACAGTCTTACTAAAAAGCACAGACACAGAGGTGTTGCACAGTAGGGCCTGACAACAGTGGGAGCTGCGTCAAGTTAGTTAGTATACCAAAATAAGACTAAAGATTATTTGATTCCTCTAAAAATAAAAGCGCCACACCGATGTAACTCTCACATACGATTTTATCAAGGCACACTATATTGTATACATAATGAACCCTTGATTTTTATTTTGTCGATTTTTTGTGATTTATAATTTTGTAATAATTATTCTTTCATGAAACTCTGATGTCTTATTTTGGAAAGAACAAGCGGAAGTTATTTATGCGTCTCGCCTCATCCACTAAGAAAACGGTGTTTTTAAAAGGAAACAAGGTTGTAGAGGTCTGTGGTGGCAGAGCAGGTTGAAGGTAGGTACAAATTGATTGTCGTGTTGTGACTGTTCCGCGAGTCTCGGTGTTGTTGTCCTCGAAATGTCTCTTGTTGAGCAGCGTATCTCTTTGTTTAGCGGAAATCAAGATGCGGTCAAGTGTCAAGTCAAGACAACTGGTAAAGTGCAAGCTAACTAGCTAGCTAGGATGAAGCTAACAAGGCTAACGGTACCGTTACCCGGTTCACGGGAGCAGGCTATCGAGCTCGGGGATGCTGCTCCGTCTGTTTGGCTGCAGTAGTCGACTGTAGAGGAGTGGGTAAATATTACACAGTGTTCGTTTACATACATTGTCACAGTTGTATTAAGTCTTGGAAGTGTAGCAGCGAATATTTCCATTGAATGGATGCGGGGGTGGGGGTGGTATGGCTTCCTGCACAGGTACATAAACACACTGACATTTTCTCTCATCATTAAGTCAGTATCCTGCATTTTAGCTGCTCCTGGGAGCCTGGTCAAAGGATTAGTGTTAAAATGGCTGTGACACTAGGTGTAAGATTAACCTTACTAACCTGCAGCCTGTTTGAACTTTAACCAGCCATCCTTGGATATGCTTCTCCCATAATATGTCATGACAAGTTTACATCTGATCTGTACAGTGTTTGTTACTGTCTGAAGAGACACAGGCTAATGTTTTACTTCTTTTGACAGAAACTGGCCGGCTGCAGCAGTGTAGATATGAGAAAAATCTCATAACAATAGTTATCAGAAAATTGACCTTACAGCAACAGACATCAATGCACAATAAGCAATTTATTTGCCAAGATATAACAGATTTAGTAACTGGGAATGGTGAATTTCAGGTTTTCTCAAGGGTATATGATGTTCTTCAGTTGAGGGTGATTACTTCCTCAGTCAAAAACATCAATCTGTAGGTCACCATCTTGCCCTGACGTTTCCACCAGCAGCTGTGAAACAAACAACAATGCACAGTACAACCCACTTATTTCATTGTAATGTCATTTTGAAATGACCCTTTATTGATCTGCAAGCTTCACTATGTCATGTGAACATTATAAGAAAGGGACTGTTGAACATCTTTATTAGGCAAATGGAACTTAATGCTGTTTCTCAAAGCAGCACATATGAAAGCACTTTAAAAACCTTTAGAAAAACGTAACTTTACTGTACTTTCAGAAGAGGAAACAGCTGTCACGTTGTCACAAGGAAACACCTATACTTGAATCTTGAGTGTGGGAGAAGACCATGGGTGCTTATTTAGTCAAATATGTCTGTTTATTTATGGAAATGACCCAATAAAGTAGTCCAATTTAAACAAACATGGTGTGGAAAGAACAAATGTAGCAGTAATGGAACAGTTTTAATGTTTTACTGTTTTCACTAGTCACAGATGATGGTGTTTGGGTCAGCAGAAATGAAATGAAACAACAAAATAAAATTGAATAACCACCCACTGATTTTTTGGATTACAGTAAAATTGAGAGGATATTTTGAAAAGAAAACTAGACATATTTTGGTTACCTAGGCAACTTGCAAAGACCCCAAAAACCTATGAACCTGTTTCAGAGATAAGTGAATAGAGAAGACAAAAGGCTAGCAGGACACTCCAAAAAAATAAAAAACAATTATGAAAAGCTATTGAACTGCTGTCAAATGTAATGCTGAGATCAAACGTCTGTGTGCCCACTGTGACTCAACGTCTGCTTGTTTAATGATGTCCATGCAGATGGAGGAGCCTGTGTGGCAGATGGGGGGGTAGTCTTTGGGGCGGGTGAGTCATTGTCTTCTGGTACGGGTATGTCAATAATAGGCATTCTGTCTACAAACAGTTTACTTTAACCTTTTAACCACACCACACTCTTCATTTAAAAACCCATGCACACTCCATGATGAAACAAACATCTGTCGGTGCAGTTGGTGGAAATGGAAAAATCAGTCACATGGATTTAATCAATTTCACATGAAAGTAATGGGAGGAAGCATAAAAATGCAAAATCGTGTTGAAAGTACACTGTCAGCCTGTGGGTGGTCTCACTGTAAATTATGGGAGAGTCCTAAAGATATTCAATTTGCAATCACAGGAGACTCAGTTAACCAAAAAATACCCATTTGAGAAGCCTGAAGCTAATACAAAACAATTAATGGATTATTAAAATAGCTGCCCATTTCATTTTGATTAACTAATAAATGTACAAATCCCTGCTCCTCAATTAAATCTAAATGCAATCACATTCAGAATTGAAACAGAAAGCATTAGAGAAAATGTGGAAGTTTACCAGGTGACCTCTGGTTTTGCAGAAGAAAGTTGCCTATTACCGTCATACTTGCATGGGACATCTGTGGCATGACGTAACCCACCTGATATCCTCACTGAGTAATCGATAAGCACTGAAAAACTGACCTTACTTTTACATAACAGTATGACACAATAATTAAGATACATGTAAAAATTTGTGTGAAACATTATGTCTAACATTGCCTGATTTGTGACTTTGACCTTTGTTTGGGAACAAGAGCTACTACCTCGTAGGATTTTTTTTAGTTGAAGTTAATCTTCGCTCCTCGCCAGCAAAGGACACACTTGTAACCGTACACTGTGTAAAATGATACAGCCTGTGTTGTCCCATGCTTCTTCCACCACTGAGCCGACCTTAGCAGAGTCCTCATTATCACAAGGGTACAGTCGTCTCTGACAGTACCCTCCACAGCTTCGTGTTGCTGTTCAGTTCTCCTTAAGAGGTGCTCGTCTTGCTCGACTTGTGCAATCAGTGTGGTGGGCATTTGGGGAAAGGTCATCATAAAAAATGGGCATTGTTTAGTGGTTGCGATACAGTATGTGTACAGAAACATACACATTTTGTTTATGGGCCACCTTGTTTTGGGATAATTTTTCTCCTTTTTTTTCTTTTAAACACAAAAAGGTTAAGTTTGACAGCAAAATGTGTTTCAGTATTTACAGTAAACAGCAAGAGGCTCCTTTCTACACTGTTTTGCACTGATGTTGAACAATGATAGAGGGAGAAATTTATTCAAAAAGAGGCAAGGGCAACAGACAGTCTGTCCACCCCCAGCTGTGACCTACAGTTTGATGTTGTGTCTGCCACTGTTTGCTCTGGGTCTTATCAGCAGCCTTAAGTCTGTGATCAACAGTTTGCAGTTTTTGTTACCTGTGACATGTTGTCGATTTGTATGACAAGCTCACTAGGAGAGTGTCTGATCAGTGATGTGTAACTGTGTGACAACTTTGTACTGTTCACCTCCCTACAGTGTTCTCAGGAGTACAACATGGAGGTCATTTCCTGTCACACAGGAAGAGAACATACGTGCATATCAGCATGTTGACTGTTTTTTCACTCCAGTGTTTAAAGAAGAACTTGTAACAGAAGGCATAAAGCTGTCTGTCTTTGTTGAACTTGTAAAAGCCTGAGTGGAGTCCAGTGTGACATATATGCTGCGTTTTCAGTGAGGTACAACTGGCACTGAGTGGACAAAACTAGAATTACACAGCATCGCAGATAAACTCCTGTAGCATCACACTGTGTTTTACTTTACTGACCAAAATCTTCCTTTTCTTCCCTCAGGTTGCTGCTGGTTGCAGGGCCCTGTGGAGCAGAAGAGCTGTGCCATTCCCCCTTTTGTCCTCTCAT